>DWFO01005672.1:0-10368 GCA_018246595.1 Mimoniades nurscia nurscia
AATAAAGTTTAAATTCATAGTGAACAAGCACTGTTACTACTTACCTCCGTTACAGATAGCCCCTCCCTCCCCTACATGTAAATGAAACTGTCGAGTTAGCCCTAACCGATATATTACAGAGATTATAAGTATTCCAGTTACATATAGGCCAAATTTCATATAAGACCTAAAGAAGACAATTCATGTAGGTATGTATCTTCTTCGATAGACAATCCTTGATCTGTAGGTAACTTTAGGGCCACTTATGAAACTTATGACAACAGGCCGCCTATTTCCACTTACATAATTATATTAACCAAACATATTTAATTAGTAGGCTGCAGTCCTTACCGAATTTCGTAGCGCCCTTGTAATAAGAAAGACAATGTAAGTAGGTACTTATTATAGATGCTATTTGTTAAAAAGTTTACATTAGCATCAATAAAATTTTCCAATCATATTAAAAAGTTTAATGTGACATACCACTTGACAGCGCGTTAATTTCACTACGACGATCAAACAGCAGGTAAATTATACACTTTGCTATGATTGCATTGTTGGTCGAGTGGTCAAGTGCGACTACAGAGCGAGAGGTCCTGGGTTTCAATTCTTGGGTCGGATTATATTAGGTTTTTCTAACTTGATATTCCTAGTAGTGATTCGGAGTTTGGATTTGCGCCCGGTGTATGCCAATAGAGTCACCACCGATTCCATAGTGGTAAGTGACTGGTGAAACGTGGCAGTGATCTGCACTCCTCTGTCTACCTCTTCAGGTAGATATAGGACGTGATGTTAATTTTATTATACGCTTTAATGGTGCTTTTTTACTAAGCCCAAATTGATGCAGGTAAAGTTACGTACCTAATAATAATCAAGGGTACCTTATTTTGAAACGCTACTAAAAATTATAATGCTGATTATTATCATTATTTTTACTGTTCCTCTGTTCGACTCGAGTCTCCGGCTGGAAAAATACAATAAAAACAATTACGATTGATAACAAAGCAATGGGTCTCCAGTGCGCGCTGCTTATTATTCAATTTCATACAAAAATAGTATTAGGTATACACTTTTCGTAACAAACTTTTCAGTTTTCATTTGGATTTTTTTTTCTATTTAAAACGATTCATCAGACCAAAGTGACGGCAATCGCGAAACTCCGCCGCGGCAAATGCATTTTCGCGATACGAAAACTTTTGAGGTGTTTCGGTCGTATTGTGATTTTTTTTGTCTGTGCTTTTGAATTTACAAATGACATTTTCAAGGTGTGAAATTATTTCCCAGGGGAAGTGATTTAAATGACTTGGAATGTGGTAATTGATAAAGATTCACTTTAAGTATGGTGCGGGCATTGGACATTTCGTGTGAAATGTATACGCAAAATCATATTTACTCGTAGATAATTACCACAAACGCGTCCTATGGTTTTATTATCAGTATATTTAAGTAAGTACACGGTTAATTTCTTTAATAAGCGCGGGAGAAAAATTGTACAGCGCTATATTGTTTTCGAAAATAAAAAAAGCGAAATCCACAAACATCACCTCGCGATAACAATGAGGCTATTGCACAACAACGGGCTACAGCCGAAATTGCCTGATTTACCGTCTCACGCTGAGTCATTCATCCAGACACGATGTAGAGCGGCGGGAGGAGCGCGGGCTAATCAGGCTGACAAATATCGAAATTTCAATAGAGTGGGTACCGCGCACTATCCGTAGCCGAGGGGCGAGGGGCAGTCGCCGCGGTGCTTTTATTTTCGGTCCTTTTTCGGGAATTCAATTGAGATAGGCGTCTCCCATTCCGAACGTCGTTCGATATTCGCAATTTAGGGTTGAGATATAATTGAACGATCTCTGATGTTGGTACGACTGCGAATGACGATTGAGCTGCGACATATTAAAAAACTACATGACAATACTTGTTTTGAAGTAAAAATATTTATTAAATATATCGTTGGTTGTGTTGGTCGCAAGTGCGACTGCCGAACGGGAGGTCCTGGGTTCGACTCCCCGTCTGGCGCTACTAAATTTTCAAATTTAGATTTTCTAGTAGTGGCTCGGAGTCTGGCAATAGGCTCACCACCTATTCCATCGTTGAACTTAAAACTAACTGGTGAAACGTGGGAGTATTCTACATTCCTCTGCCTACCTCTTCGGCGATTACAGGCGTGATGTTACTCAAATATATCTCTTTTAATTTCTAAAATGATTAAATTGCTTTATTTATATGTTTTTGTTTCGTATTTCGTATAGAATCGTTACATTATATAAAAATATATAAGGGTGCATGAAAGAAGCCTCCCTGAGCGGTGATTACGAGTATGTCTAATCAAATACGAACATATACTGCCCGCGCACTCTGGACATTGCTACTAATCCTTTCACCACGATTGCTGATCACTGACAATAAGCTATCAACTCGACGAAGAAGAAGATAAAAAATATAGTTTATGAACTATATACAATAGAAATTGCATATACAACGAAATACTATTTATTTTACCACTAGTCTTATAGGAAATATGGTTGGATCTCATTAAAAACGATATGAAAGAAGTGGCAACCCTACCCACCCACACGTCGGTTTTGTAATTCGCTCAATTCAAAATTTTTTGTACCTTGGCAACAAAAAAAAATCAATGACGGCCTTTGTGTTCCAACTTTCCTTTGCTTTTCGACGGGGCATGAAGTTGATCCTGAAAATTCGTAACCGCGAATAAACTTGTGATTTTTTCAGCTTTGATGTGTCCCAAATTAACTGCTTTCGAGTGTAGACTCGGTACCCGTTATTAGAAGGCGTGGAATGGTAAAAAAAGGTTCGTCCATGAATATTTATAGCGAAATTTTGAGAAGCATCGATTATAATAGAAAAAAATTGATTGATGTGGAAATATTGATCTGTGTCGGTAATAGACTGCGTTTGTGATTCAATACCTAATGAATAGCTAATTTGTTAATTACTAGATTTTGTGACAAGGAAATAAATCAAATATTCTGATACTTTTGATATATCCCATTACTGTTCTCCTGTTTGCTATACATTTATCAAGTAACTGCCCATATGGAATTTTGTAAATTATTTTATTGTAAGATATGGTTATGTATATAATATATATTCTACATAGTATAAATATCGTATTTTATTTTAGTATAATAGTTAATATTTGCACTGGTATACATCCTTCTTATTACCTATCTGTTTTAATATATGTATCAGATACAGGTGTAACTGTTTAATAAGAAACTCAAAGCCATAGTCTAATACGCTAACAGTATTCACATAGCTCAAATGTTTCCTCATTTGGTGTTTTGTACATCGAGCACTGTTAAATCTTAAAGGACACGACGGGGTTTCGAACCTACTACTATCGTACCTCTACGAGTCACAGGCACAATTCGAACCCAATTGGTTTTTAAGACATGAAAGTAACAAACGAGAACTCTTCACAAATGGCCTCAACCGCACATAGCGTCTGAAACGAATCTCGCACAGGCCTGTTGGAATGTGGCTGTATGGCGATCAGTTTCCTATAACACAAAATACAAACATTATGTATCTTAATAGCACTAATCGGTATAACAATTTGTTAATTGTCACAAGTCAGTTCTGTCCGGCGATAATCCATCACCCCGTACAGCGGACCTCGCCCACAGTACTCGCAGGCTAATGCGATAATTGAATTTGCAATTGCGTGCGATACATACAACCATACTCGTTTTATATTTATGAAAAATGTAAAATATCTAAGTATAATACATTTTTAAATTTATGACCGTTTCTTTGGTCATATCGATTTCAAGCGCGACTGAGGAGTCATCGGTTCGAATCCCAGGTCGAGGACTAGGTATTGGTTTTTCTAACTTTGCCTTTCTATGTAGTAGTACCCCGGAGTCTATATATGTGCCCGGTGTATGACAATAGACTTATCACCTATTCCAAAGTGAAACGTAAGCGCAACTGATGAAACGCCGGAGTGCATTACACTCGTCTGCCTACCACTTCAGGGATTTTAGTCGTGACGTTACGTTGTCTAAATTGATTTAGATATATAACTTTATGGTTGCCGTAAACAATGATACTTTTGAAATAGGGACACAATTCAATTAGCTAAAAATTACAATTCGTATGTAGGTCGTATCGTATCTACGAGTAATACATAAAGTATAGTAGGTACATCTTTTTTAAGTCTGTCTGTGTTAAGTGTTAAGTTAAGTAATGATAATATATAAATACCGTGTCGGAGCGGAGTAAGAATGTCCTATGCCCAGCTGTGGGCCGCAACAGACCGATGATGATGAAAATGGTGATGATTAATATATAAAAAGTGCTTGAATGTGATATATATCATCTTAAAGACCGCATTTGACTGTATAGAATGTACGAAAATATTTCTGTATTTGGATGTTTTAATGTCGAAATATGATAATTTCCCGTTGAGCCCTACGCTCATGCACTGTAATTGAGTACGTGATAATTGAAATTGTGCAATTGCGTGCAAAACGCCCCGCGCCGAATTCATTACGCTCGCGTTTTTGCAATTCGGTTTTTCCTTTTTTTTTGCGCACCGTCGCCGGCTGAAATGATAGCTTTTGCCTGATAGTCTAATTATTTCCAAACGTGTGTTGTTACTGTCAATTTAGTTGAGTTTCGCAAAGCATTCTTTTAGCGGGAATTTAATTTTCTATTTTTTTTTTTGTTCTTAATTAAGCTAATGTCGTTAATTTGAATTTTATACTTGACTATGTTGTGAAAAAATTAACGTACCCAACATTTATAAACACGGACCCAATTATGTTAGCCAGTTGGATATATTTTATGTTAACTGACCACGAGCATTGATATAATTCATGTCGTGATCATTGTCGCTTTTCATTTAACACACAAAATCAAGAGATCCGTTGAGTGGTATGACGTGAGAATATTTGGAA
Organism: Mimoniades nurscia nurscia; assembly: GCA_018246595.1. Taxonomy (NCBI): domain Eukaryota; kingdom Metazoa; phylum Arthropoda; class Insecta; order Lepidoptera; family Hesperiidae; genus Mimoniades; species Mimoniades nurscia. The sequence continues at coordinate 4,911 of DWFO01005672.1, forward strand.
CAATGTAAACGTTATATTGTATGTACATACCTAACTAAAGAAAGAATGATTTTCAGTGCAATCTAAACGTAACAGTGTAATATACGAGCGAAAGCGTTTGAGTATCGGTAACACGTCGAATAACTGACGCAACGGTAAAAGCAGCCAACAATCCAGAACCCTTCGAATCAGCAGCAATTTGTTAAGTGGATTTTTGCCCGAGACACGCTCGCGGCTCGATGCGCTCCTGTACACAATTTCATTATCTCTGCCCGCCTGCCCACCACCGGCTCTGCTATTAACTTACGCGATGTATCCAGCTATGGAACTTTTTTCGAAGTATTTTTCAATATTACGAAATAAGTTTGCTCGTTGAAAATTATACTATAATTCGTTAAACAATGCAAATCTTAATATTTTTAAGTTGAGTGCAGCAGCACATGTGCGCATCTACAATTGTGGGTATAATAGAAAAAAAGAATTTGTTTTATGTATGCATTTTGTATAAAACATGTATAATACACGGTAGTGGGCCGGAGTATAATAAAAACATACATAAAAATGTTAAATACGTCCTGTTCATACATACAATTCTCGGTAATATGCCTGACATGTTCTCATTATATGTTTTATTAAAGCTTAATTAGTTTTCGACTGCCTCGTTGGTCGTGTTGGTAGCAAGTGCGACTGCCGATCAGGAGGTCCTGGGTTCAATTCTCGGGTCGCGCACCACATAACTTTTCTAAATTAGATTTTCTAGTAGTTTGGATGTGTGCCCAGTGCATGGCAATAGGCTCACCATTTATTCCATAGTGGGATATAAACGTAGCTGGTGAAACATGGGAGTGTTCCAGATTCCTCTGTCTACCTCTTCTGGGATTACAGGCGTGATGTTACGTTTAAATTAGTTTCGATAAAACAAAACAACAAGTATTATATTATAGTCGTCAATCAAACGCAAGTTTAGTGAACACATTACATCGGGTCAGTCACTTAGCGACCGATACAGTACAGTACTGGCATCAAAAAACTACATTCACTCCCCTTTGAAATTGTTTAATGCACGTACAACTATTAGGGCATCGATAGGGTGCAGGTACTTTAGAAAATGGACTTTCGAAATCAATTCGTACCCACAGTCTGTCCCCTCTACGCAATCACTTAAGGATTTTATGAAGCGTAATGATTAAGATGTTTTGTTGTATGAGAATTTAAAACGGTGTAGCACCGAAGGGGCCGTGGGCGACACTCGCATTAATCCATACGAATGCAAAACATATTGTGACTGGAATAGCTATTAAAGGATTAGAAACCGTTTTCGTTGTTCGTATATTTAGTGGGGTTTAATGTAATATCAATATAACATTTTGTTAAAATGAAAATCTGAACATATTTCAAAATGTAGGTGTGTAAATAAATTTATGGAATATTTAAACTGAAAGAGAAATTACGAGTATGTTAGAAGCTGGACCTTTACGACATGTGGCTGATGTATATATTACAATTCAATTTTTACACCCTATTTCGTATGCGACAAAATCGATCCTCAATTCGATATGGCCCACATGCTCGCTACTTCGAAAACATATTTTATTGCCTGCTTACTTTTGAAAACATAGGGTAAGAACTTCAAGTTATAATCAAGAAATTTTGAAAACAAGAGTGTAATGTTAGTCACCATTAAAATTTTAAATTTATCATAACATCTATAGTATTGCCTAATTGTAAATGTCTCGACAATTAATTTAAAACACAATAAATATTGCAAATAAGGGACTTGTTTACAATGTAACATAGTAATATTGTGTCCATATTTCCCCGAAAGGGTAGCCAGAGGAGTCTAGTACAATTGCACGATTCACAAGTAATGTTATACTTCCCATCATACAATAGAGGGTGAGTCTAGTGCCATTCGCCGGAAACAAATTCCCACTGCGTGTTACTACTACTGGGAATTTCATGTAGGAACAAGCCAGTAATAGTTTTTCCCACCCAGAAATCGAATCGAGGACCTCGTGATTATCGCGCTTAACGAGGCATTTTTTAAACAAAATGTTGTTATTATTATAACTTCATGCCAGAGCCCTAGTGCAGTTCACTCACTTTTAATATTCAATCACTAATTAATATTTTTACAAAACAGGATTAATATTTCATTCCGAATAGTAACTCGAATTTGATTGCTAAGAATCTTATTTAAAATTCATTTACACGTCTAAATTCTAATTTTACTTTAGGGAAACATTTTGTTTTAAAGCGCTTTCCCGCCGCCTGCAGTTTTCCGGTAATTCTCGGTCCTGTGAACAGTGGTAGGAGCGAATCACGGCTATTATATTATCTCATTAGATACGCCGCGGCGCCGCGCGCCTCTTTTCTTTTCGCCAAATAAATTCGTTTCTGAGCGGCTGATTTCTCTATTACGGTTTTTTGAGATAGCTTTTCGGTATATGCAATGGATATAAAGTTGTTGTTATTTGAATCTAGTGAAATTGATAAATGTATTATAAGCAATTAAAGGACTGTGGTTACTTGTAGGTTTATTGGAAAGAATTGTCTCGTTGTTCTCAGAATACCTAGGAAATATGAGTACTTTCAGATATACTTGTGGCAGATATTAAAAAGATAATGGCGATAGTAACTCAAAACGAATTATTGTAGTGTCTTAAATTTAATTTAAGATTGCTTTAAACCATTGCTTTCAAGTAAACCAAAAATACATTTTCTATGTTAACAGGAAACGATAAGTTCATATTACAAATAGTTCGCAAATACAAGTTTGTTGGTGCGCGACCTCTGAACGGCCGAGTTTGCAGTTACGCTGCGAAAGTTTCGATAACTTCATAAGTCTCTTTATTAATAGGTTTGCAGGCTCTTTTATTGGGGGAATAACACACGAGCTACGATATTCCATACGGTTAACAAGGTGATATTTTAAAAAGTTGTTTTAAAGTTACATATTGCACGTTACCCACTTTAATAGCACTACTTTCACAAATTACGTAGATCTGTGTTAAAAGCGACGCAACAAAAGATTCCGACACACTTACAGCATAATGTAAACCAAAAAAGAAAACTGGTCCCAAAAGCGTACCCTGGGGAAGGCCGCGCGCTTCGCTCCGGCCCGATACAGACACGACGACTGGTGATTAGGCTTCTTATCCATGAGATAGCGACAGAAACTGTGCAAGACTTAACAACTAGAACCGTTTTCTTATTCCCTCCGACCAAGCATTTTCTTGCGCCGCCGACTTATCTAATGCCGCTGCTCTGTTAAAATTTCTATGTAATATTGCCCAGTAACTTTCGGGTTTTATGAAAGGCTTTATGAAAATTTTTGAAATATTTCTAACGCCTAGTCCCCGATGCAGTGCCTGTGCAAACATCGCATATCTTGTTACATTACACTGTACTAATATAAATCAAACGAGCGGCGGAGTAATGAGACGTCGCATTTCTGATTTATATCGGCATACTTGCTAGTACCCTCTAGATTTTTCTACTCGATAAGTCCGGGTGATGATCGTAAATTGAAATATGATAGACTAGTAATAATAAGCCTCGGTAATCGCATCGACCCTTCGTATTTAATAGACTGCAAGAGAAGTTGTAATATACGTTAATTGGCTGTTTTTTATGCTCGTATATTATTTACTTTATATTAGACGAAGAGGTAGTATATAGGTAAGTAGTTATAAATTTTAGTTTGTATTTAACTTTTGACTTAAAATTTTTGCTGCTCTCAACCAATAGTTCAACCAATCGTTTTTTCATTTTTAAGTTTCCTTTGAAACCACTTTTATCGGATACCATGTACAAGTCTTCTATCTCAATTTCGACCTCATTCCCGATTCCAATACGTGATTCGTCGGTTCGGAAATTATACGGTGAAAATTCACCATCTCGTTAGAATGTGCGATCCGGTCGGGCGAGGCGAGCCAACCGCTTGATAAATTGTCTGGAATAATAATGATGAATTGCAACTAGCCCGATCCTGATGTTCATTCTAGTCCGTGAAGCCGTTTTACTTTATGTACGTTTGTCTTTTTATTCACCGCATCAAATGTTTTGTAGTAACTATTGAATCTTTTAAATCCAGATTTCCTAAATTTAATTACGTCCAATAAATTACAGAATTAAAAGAAATTGCAATACCTACATTTTTAATTTTAATCGTTCCAAAAATTTCTTTGATTTAATTTCATTTGCCTATTACTTCAAATTAGCGACGAATCTATTAAGAAGAAGACGACTCAGGCCCATTTAATTAGTGACGAGGTTTTATCATCCGCTCTTTTTGCCTTGGTTCCGAAGAAAATCAACCGTGATTCCGTATTGACGAAGCTTAAATAATATTATAGGCAATTATTGAATCGCATTAAACTTTGAGGCTACTTGTGTATATCATTCTATTCTTATTTTACTACCATTTATTTTAAATTTCAATACTTTCACGTTGGTTTATTGTTAAGACGTTATAAAACCGGCAATAAATGTGGTAAGTTAAAAGGGGCGTAAAATTTAATACGAATTCAGGAGTAACATCTTCTTTGAAGACAAACACACACCCGGTACTTGGCATAAAACAAACTAACGTTAATTATTGCTTTATGATGGCATCGCGTGAGTTGGGGTCAGGTAGCAAACGAATTTTAACTGTGACTTTGTTCTCCAAATGTGGTGTTTATGGACACGGTGTTATTCATGAATTTTAATTTGAAAGGCTAAACCGTTATGTTTACTAAAGTGTAGATAATCGTCGACTTTTTTGACGTATTTTTTTATGAATAATCGTTTATTTAATTTTGTCAAACACATTTTATAATTCATCATCGTCATCCTCATGATCATATGCTTGTTTTAGTCCACTTCTGCACATAATTCTCCCCTAATTAGCGCCACCGCGCCTTCTATTCGGCTCTCCAGATCTGCAAATTAATAAAAAAATGTATAAGGTCATTTAAACTCAACAGTTTTATGATAAAAATATTACACCTCTAGATTAATTTGTATTTGATGTGGTCAGATACTTCTAAATCAACTCTGTACATAAATGTATACTTGAAGTATTGAAAGTGTTATCTGTAACGTGATATGAAAGGATCTGTATCACATCTAACCCCACATACCTCTTTGATTTCGTTCATGAACATCTATTATCTTCATAGCAAAAACCAAAACATCACTTAAGTTCAATTTCGACGAGTGCCTTATTCAATTAGTTATCTTGATTTGGATATTATCGTGACTTTCTATTTGATTAATGGCCTCCTCAATCCACGATTTTACGTTTAACTAATTGCGGCTCACGAATTGTACTGCATCACAATTTTAATATCCATTAAGTGGGGGTAATTTACGCAGTTGTCATTAAGGATTTTGATTTCAATGATACTGATGTGTGTATTCAAATTCAAATTCAAATATCATTTATTCAAAATTGGTTGATTACAACACTTTTTGTACGTCAAGATGAAACTAC
>DWFO01005673.1:0-10368 GCA_018246595.1 Mimoniades nurscia nurscia
ACGTAACCGGTGAAACGTGGGAGTGTTCTGCATTCCTCTGCCTGCCTCTTCGGGGATTACAGGCATGAAGTTACGTTAGTTACTTTTAAACTATTTTTCATGAAATCTCCTTGTCAACAGCGAACAAGAGGCTGCGGTAATGAAGGCAAATCCTTGGCTTTACCATTATTACGCTGTGCAATCTAAACTGCACTATGGTTTGGCCTATGAAGCAGCAACAAGGATGTATGGGCCACCACCGCCAGATATCCAGATGTATCCACCAACTATGCAGTACACACCAACGCCTCCAATCTGCATTAACGGGAGCCAAGCCGTTATGATGCCTAACTCTGGTATTCAGCCTCACATACCACACGTTCCTGGGCATTTAACGCCAATCCACTATGCTTATGAAAGACCTGAGAACGGGCCGGTGGATTATTCGGTATCTCTTCAGGATAACAGGTATTGGTCATCGTACGCAATTAGTCAAAAATGAATAAAAGTAACTTGTCAAACTCATTGATGCTCAAATTTATTTTCTGCATGTTTAACATTAGATTTGAATTCCAGGTTTCCCAGTGTACGAATTGAAGATTCGCGAGTTCAATCCAACGCCAAAAGGAAAGGAAAGGAAAATGACGAAAAACCAAACACTCCTGTTCCTATTGCATCCCCACGTTTTATCCCGTCCACTATCAACTCTAGCGGAGATACATTAATTGCTGTATCAACGGGTTCGATTGCTAGCCGTCGTCCAGGGTCTAAGAATTTTAATATAACAGAAACAGAAATGGTAGATCAGTGGAATCCTAGTCCAACGTGGTCAGAATCGGCGTTACAGAAAGTTCCAGATGTATGCCACCAGGACTTGAGTCCTTACGTAACGACCACTCCACCTACACCATCGGGCACTCCGTCCGCCTACACTCATAATTATAGTCATACATTTGTTTTCGACTGGTCACCAGAACAATATGTTCCTCATACTAACAATAGATGTAGCACTGTAACCACAGAAAGTTCCTATCAGCAAAATTGGAATAGGAGTCACAGGACGACTTTCGCCAATAACACAGATATCGCAGTTGATGAAAACTGCAATCCTAATAGATTAAGCTTACCAATGAGGGTCAGTAGTCCACAGCCAGAATATGCTGTTAATAGAGAAGGAGAGATTCTAAGAAGGCAAATAGGTAAGTTCACCAATTAAAAGAGTAATCTAAACATGCTATAGTATTAACGCCATCAACTTTTTTATCGTTTCACTCTTGCAAGGTGCTCCCTTCGCAAAACAAGACGGTTCAAAGTCACTGTTCCGTACTGGCTAAATAGGATTTGGAATTATATTTTAATCTAGCCACTCGCCGTTACGAGAGAGACCTATCTTAAGTGAAATTCAAAAATGATTACAGCAATTGAAAGTAAAATATACAAACTCATTAACGGCTTCATTCTTTTCTGACAATAATAATTAATTTAGAATGCCCTCGGAGTCAAAATGTAGGTTGTTAATGTAATAAAATTGTTTCAGACCGTCCACATCCAGATTCCCCAGGTGCCAAAAAACCTGCATTATAACCGTAGCATAATTTTTTATTTTATTAATAATAGTTAATTATTTTGTTACCCTGTACCTATTGATAGATTTTATTTTATAGATATTGTAAAGAAAAGCTCTGGAACTCTCCTGTGATCTTTGTGTTTATAAGGTTTTTTGTAAAGTGTAATTAGAATGTAAAATTTTTGCAAATAATTGTACAAATTATTTTCTTTTACTATTTAATGATATATTATATTATTATCACATACAATGTGATTTGGATTATATGTATACATGCAACTGTACTGGATGTACATAAATATAGGTAAAATTTAGTACCAATCTTATTTATGGTTGTTAGGGCGGTATTTTATTATTTTATAATACCTTATATTTAGTGTAATTAAATGTTAAGTTAATAGTAAACAAAAACGTTAGGTTTCATGGGTATAGCAAAAAATGAGATTATTCTCTGAATAGCTTGAAAAATCGTGAGGAGGAATCACTTAGTCTATTTTTATCCCAAAAATGAAGTGTCTTTATTACACATGTCACATTATATCAAACCAATGGAAGATACATCAGTGAAGATTCAAGCTTCAGAAATCTTCTAAACTTCACATTTATAATTAACATGAATGCAAACCCTTTCAATCATTCAAAAAATCTACATTACTCAAAATTATCTTGTAAAAAAACAACTTGTTTTGGTAGTCAGCATTTTAATATGAAAATTATATAATAATTTAGTCTCCACTGAACAACTATTTATATGCATCAGTATCAAGATGAAAATATTCAAAGTATTTCAATCATTGTTTGTTTGGAAAATGTACTTTACTATGTACTGTATCTTCCTCTCTTAGTGTAAAGTTAAAGTTGTTTTAATGTTTGCCTATACATATTAATATGAATTTGTGTCATGAACAAGTGTTACAAGAATCTGAATATAGTTTCATTAGGATATATGATTCTGCTTATTTATAGTGATTAAATGTGTATGAAAATAAAGTGACCAATTTATTGTTTTGTTACATTTAATAAACAAAAGATCACATCTGGCTAATGTGTAGCTAATCATTTGTTGATTTAATTCTGAAAAATAAAGAATTAGTACAAACCTTTGTTTTATTTACTTGTTTTGTTTTATTTATTTTATTTATACTTGATGTATGTTTGTTTATAACCTTTGTTTTATTTATACTTGATGGTGACAGAAAAGAAAGATTAAGAATTACTATCAATAAATGTATTTCTTTAACACTACTTGATACATTGAACATTTAAAATACATTATTAACATTACTCCGGTCTTAAACGCATATTCCTCAAAAGACATAAGTCTCTGGCAGTGTCCTTCCTGCCATAAGAAGTTGACAAATCATAGAGTCGTAAAATTAATCCAATATTAAAATTATCAGGGAGAGCTTTAATTAGTGTTGGTACAATTTCTGAAGGCATTTTCTGTAGAACTAATTGTGTTCTGTCCTGTCCACATTGAACCATGTATAGAATAAAATCAAATATAAAGTGAGTTTGTGGTGTAACATCACCATGCTTTGCAGCTAGTTGAGAAAAAGTTTTATATAGCGACTCCAGTGACGATAATAAAGGTTCCTTCAACACTACTCCTGAAACACTTTGACCTTGTGAGTAGTAAATACTTCCATCAGCTGAGTTATCATTTAACCTCCTTACTTTGTTAGAAGAACAAAGTGGATCCAAATCGTCAGTTTCATCATGTCTGCGTTTTCTTGAAGTGGGTACTTTACTTGAAATGCTGTGCTCTAAAGCAGCATAAATACAGTATACTGATAGTTTAGCAAGAATAGCAGATTGAGGCTCCACTAAATTTTCACATAATTTTGCATTATAAAGATATTGGGGTAACACATGCAACAATAGAGCTTCAGTACACTTTTCTATGTCCAAATGAAACATTGCAAGAACAATATCTACTGACCTATCAAGATCATCTTGATACCTGAAGTTAAGTGTTTCCTTTACTAAATTTGTAACAAACCAAATAGGCCCACCTGTATTGAGCAGATTCTCAATAATATGAGTTGCATCTATTTGAAGGTAGCCCCTAGAGCTTATATCCTCCCAAACAGTTTGCAATTGTTCCAAAATTGGTTGTCGAGATATATGTGAAAAGCTTACAGCTTTTGTTTTGTTCACTGATGTTGAGTGAATGTCATACTGCATTTTACGAATTATTTGACACATTAAAATAGCCCTTTCCTTAAAATTGTCAACCTGTGTCAATTCAACATCAGTCAGAAACTGTTGAATCATATTCAAGGGTTTTAAGTAAGCATCTTGATGAACAACATTTATGTAAGAACACAACCAAGCTGATGCACAAACAGCTAAGGATGTCATCTTTTGCCTTAAGGAATCAAGCATACGCTTGACATCTGCAGCCAATATTGATCCTTGTTCCCATGCAAATAAAATTTCTTTTACTACACCACTTACATTTAAGCATAAATCATGTGGCTTCATATTGGTGTTCTTAAAATCAAAATCTTGTGCACTCAAATGATGAATAAAAATATCAACCATCTGTGGGTCACATTTCTTTAGTATTTGTTCTGGTGATTTATGTACACTCTTATGAGCCATACAATCTTTTACCCACTGCTCAAAGAATGAATCTCCATTCTCATCAAGTACAGTTTCAGCACCATAATCTTGAACAATGGAGCACAGTATTAGAAATGATATATCAAATATATATACTTTAGCCTGTGAGGCCCCCTTCTCACTGGCAGAAAGTAAAGCAAACTCATTGAATTTAATCAGACGGGACACAAATAGTTTCAACTTGCCTTCCACCATAGCAACTGGAAGTATTGTATCAAGAGTAGTGCCACCCACTATCTGGCAGAGCATTGAATACAAAGAATCCTGTGTTTTATGAAAATCACCACCCATTGTTTTTAAGATACCAGCTAATGTTGGCTCGGCTCTGGTAAGAAATGATGGAACAGAACCTTGTAGCCCTGTCTTTTCCAGCTTCTGTAGCTTGTCTTTGGTTTCTCGTTTCTGACTAAAATATGCCAGCTGGGTTTCCGAAACAACATTTAGTTTGACCAATGCTTCCAAAAGTGATATGAGACTGTTGCAAGAATTTTTGGCATCTACGACATCAAGCAAGGGGGTGGCTTGTAGGAGTTTTTCAAAAGCCTCAACAACTTCTACAGAGCAATCACCTTCTTTATTATTTGTTCCACAAGTGTTATGTACATAGTGTATGACCTGAGGTATTTTGAGGAAAGTAAATGCAGCCCACAAAACTTGCTTCGAAGCATCCTTACTGGAATCATTTAAAGAAATAAAGCATGCTCTAATCAATTCACAATATAGTCTTGAGAGTGGATATCCCTTGATTCTTTGAATCATCACCAACTGATTAGAAAGCTGTTGCATGTCTGCATTGGGGTTGCCTACAACATTTATTGCTACCAATGCCTGTAGTACATGAGTCACAGGTTCTGGTCTGGTGTTTAAAGGTGCTATCTTATCAATATCCATATTGCGGAGCTTTTGTAGAGTCTCATGTATCGTAACTGGTGCCTTAAACTGAGTATTCATCATCATAAAAGCAGTAATCTCCTGGCATTTCTTTGTAACCTCATTGTATTCATCTGGATCATTTTGTTTTGCCAAGTAAAACATGGCCAATAAGAAGTCCGTATGGACTATGGAGTTGAGCAAAGAAGTAGATTTTTCTAAGAGCTCTTGGCTCTGTATTAGATTTGAAGAAGGGTATTTGCTAAGTGAATAATGGTATACTTGTAATAGCCAGAGTATGATAGATGAAACAGCATTTGCCAGTATTTCTTCTTCCATTTTGCCTCGACAAGTAATGCTGTCAAGAAAACTTTCTAGGAATTCTAAGAGACTTAAAATACAATGTGGTTTATGAAATGCGTCGAACTTTGAGATTCTTTGTAAGACTGCTGCATATGACACCAGATGTGATGCGAGAGAATGTTTGAGATACGATATTACCAACTGATTTGCCCCACAACCAACCATAGCTTGCTGAAGAATGCAATCGGCCAGATTATATAGGTCACCACTTACTCCTCTTGGTACAATTGTTTTAATATTGATGCCCCATTGAATGTCCGTCCATCGTTCTCGCCAGGCTTTGAGTATCAAAGCCTTCAGCGAACTCGTTTTGCTGGTCATCTTCGACGCATCCATTTTCACCATTTTATCACACTGCACTCCACGAACTAATGTATATTTTTTTAACTAACTCATTTTGTAAAATAACAGTATCTTTTAAGTCAGACGCTATGCCCTCGAAACAAAAAAGATAGGCTGTTTCTTTTACAGTTAAGCCTTTCCAAGTATGAAGTAAGAAAACGACGCCATTTACGCGATTTGTCAATATACAATACACTCGGACAGTTGTCAACCATAGATTACAATGCACTGCACTGCTGTGAATCAACTAATATGGAGTAAGTCGGTGCGATTTTGAAGTAATGAATAAGATATATATAAATAAGATTTGCAGTGTTCTAAAATTTTCGTTATATTTATAAATAAAATTCAACTTACCGTAAGTATATTATAGAAACGGAACGGTATGTTGACAGATTTCATAGCATTGTCAATGGTACATCAAATCCATGTGATTGTGATAGTGATAGATTTGTTTACAAAATACAAACTGTTTTCAAAGTTATCAACGATGAGTTTTCGTAATTATAAAGAGAAAATTGACGAAGGTGATACAATTATTCTATATATGAGTAATAATATTCACGCTATTGAAGTAAAAAAAGAAATCGAGAATAAAAAAGGTGATATTGTTGAAAATGTTTACCAGACATCGTTTGGCGCCTTAAAAGTTGCAAATCTAATAGGAGTTGAATACGGGAGTCGTGTAAGTGCAAAAGATTATATAGAATATATAATGCTTTTACACTATTCTACTTGTACCATATTAGTCAAGTAGTAAACATGACATTACTTAATTTATTTTTGGTGAGGTTAGCTCACAATTTACATGGTACCATTACAATATAAATTCATTTGCATAATATTGAATAATAAATGTAATAACTGACTAACATTTTTCAAATTTCTAATCATTGCTTTAATACTCTATGAATACCCATACTACACAACCAATATATTGCTTTGATAATCATACTTATTCTGCAAACTATTTGATACTATTGAGAAATACCATATATTAATATGCAGGTTCAGTTATCAAAGGGGTGGGGTCATGTGCTTCAACCAACCCCTGAGCTGTGGTCGCTTACTGTGCCTCATCGTACACAAATTATCTACACTCCTGACATAAGTATGATAATACTTCAACTAGATTTGGTTCCTGGCAATGTTGTTCTAGAAGCTGGTGAGTGAAAATAAGGCATTACCTTCACAGTAAATTTGTATATAAAGCAATATTAACAACATGTGTAATACTTTGCTTAGATTTAATGCTATATACATACAACCTTCAATCACATAAGTATTGTGGTAGTGATTGAAGGTTGCAATCAGTTTCAATTAAATATTTAACATTTACCACTATTCTTATTAGAATAAAAAAAAATCACTGAATGTAACCTACAACATTGTATTTACATTGTGTATTTACAACATGTATGGCACTTTTAAATACAGTAATCCCCTTTATAACATGGTATACTTATAACACATTTACATATTACATCATTTTAGTCCCTCATGTAACATGGGTATTTCCCCATATAATGTGGCTTAGACAGTGAATAAACTTATAATAAAACTGTTTTTAGAATCATGTAATTTATTTGAATTTAAGTGTTTTGAGTGACATATGCAAAAATTATTCATTTAAAACTAGCTGATGTCAAAGTTCAATAACTAAAAATTAACAGGCAACCGAAAGAAAACTCAAAACATTTGTTATAATATTACAAATATTATTATATATAAAAAAGTAACTTCACACCCGTAATCCCAGAAGAGGTAGGCAGAGGAATGTAGAATACTCACACGTTTCACCAGTTACTTTTAAGTCCCACGATGGAATAGGTGGTGAGCCTATTGCCACATACCGGGCACATATCCAGACACCGAGCCAATACTGGAAAATATCCACTCTATATCTGTGTGAAAATTTAACAATTTGAAAGACAATATCAAACAGCGCTTGATAAGTTATACTGATTATGACGTAACATCACCCTTATGTGTCCCTGAAGTGGTAGGCAGAGGAAGTAGTACTCTGCCAGCGCTGGGTTTAATCACCTATTATAATAACCCGGTGTTTCGCGCACGAGGTTGGTGAACGTGTTCTTGCACCGCCCCGACATGGACATATATTGGGGGTATAATATTATCAAATGGTTAAGATGAGCCAATTAAAATCAATTGTCAATTGAAATAATAAAACCAATTCGAGTTTTAACAAAATGTTAACATTGACCAGTTTGTTTATACTAATAATAATAACAATCGTAATAAATTGGAATACCTTATCTATACATTTAATAACTTTGATGATAACTAATTTCACATGCAGGCAATCATTATATATGACAAGAACATTTCCATCCAAAACTGTTCGACATTGCTTAGCTTGAGATTTTCGCTAGATCTGACAGATAAAATACATCCTTTTAGGGTGGCTATCTATTGACAATCAACAGCTCAATAATAGTCCCACGGAGATCTGGAAAGTCCATTGAAGTTCCTTGTATATTGGCTTTAACAGAATTACACACATCTGGAAGGCTTATTCTGCGGAAACATGGAGGGTTTCATATTCAGAGAGGAAGAATCAGTTTGAATAGTTTTGACGTTTAGAAATTAGTAAGCGTCACCATCTCCACCTACCACCATGGTGCGTATCAATACAGCTCAGAAGTGTCATATAATATACGGTAACTACAACTCCGTACATTGTATATTTCTGTTCTCTTGATTTTTTCTATATACCTACATATGCTGACAAAATTATAAGCCATTGAACTAACTGCCTAGAATAGGGCCATCTCGATCAGTGTCTCGTAAATGGAACACCGCCTTAACTCAATTCATAGGGGTCCAGGATTGAGATATGCTGGCTATATATCTAAGGGGCGGCCGGCGCCGAATTTCATTTGAATATATTTCAGTATAATATACATGAGGCGGCTAAAATAAATATATTTTTTTTCACAGTTAATGATAATATTTCTAACTATGAATAAAAGCAGCACAGTTATTGAATTTAAATTTTATTAAAAGCTGCTATTTAAGCAACGGAATTTAAGTCTTATCACAGGCTGATATTTAAGCTATAGAATTAATTTTTATCAAAGGCTGACATTTAAGATATAGAATTAAGTTTTATCAAAGGCTGATATTTAAGCTATAGAATTAAGTTTTATCAATCGCTGATATTTAAGTTATAGAATTAAGTTTTATCCTTATGTCCTTTGACCTTGAACCTCTCACTCTGAAAGAAAATCAGTGTCCAAAACTGAAATAATATATCAGCCATAAGATAATATCAAAAACAACAGACACATTATGGTCCATAAATTTTCTTTTCTTTACTTCACCTTAACTATAATTCGGGTATAAACTTAAAATTCCTACAAAGCTGCTCGCGACCCGTCGTCCGATATAGACCTCCAAAGCCTTCGATTACCCACTATGAATAGTTAATACGTTTTTTACGCACAAAAACGGTAAAGTAATTCACTGTGATCCAACCTTGTATAAAATGGCCGAGGCTAAAATATTCTACTGGTATGCAGATCTAATTCATATCTATAGAGAAATAGTGTTTTCAAAACGATTAATTCAACAAGAGAAAACAAATTGTAGGATTAGAAACAAGGATGCAGTTAGCAGAGTAAGTAGTGACAGAAATAAAATAATCAATCATCACTGACGTAGGCTTTCGTAGTTTCAATGTAAGCCACGAATCTAGTTTCACATGGACAGGTGTTAGGGCTGTAATCTATCGCGCTAGCTAGTAAGGGTTTTGGCTCAAGAAGACAAAAAACAAGAAAAGACGAATGAACGAAGTATAGGAACAGTCAAATAGCAACAGGAGATAAGAATAAGATAGTGTCTATATAGTGTGACTTATTAATAAAATAATATGATCTTTTTTAGACATTTCTAGCAGCCGAAACTATTATGCATTTATATTCCGTTTTTCATAAAATATATTATTATGTAGATCTCTTTTGAAGTTTATAAATTTTACTTAACAGATCCATGTTTATGATAACTAAGAAAAAGTTTTCATTCATTCATTATTCTTACACTTCGAAACTCTATTCCAGTACCTGAGAGGAGTTTCCTTCACCATGCTATAATATTCCACTAAGAAGACGCGCTAATAGTACGCCGTCGGAAGTTATAGCCGCCTTGAAAGCGTCAGATAAGCCTCTAGACTTATTATACTCGTATAACGGTAGACACCTGGAAACTTCTCAACCGCTCCATAGTGCGGATCTTCCGATGAAAACTAGCGAGACTACGCATCAATTACAATATTCAAGTTATAAATGTTTCGTCGCTTGAAGAGTGTATAATAGAACGAAGATAAAACAGGCACTGAAGCGGTAGTTGAATAAAGTTTTGAGAACTCTTCTGCTGTTATCATGAGTATGCGCACAAATTGCAGACTACAGGTGTCCTGCAATCTCTAAACACACCCATGCTTGCTTACGTGACTATAATTAGGTTTCAGCTGAATAAACTCATATCTATATGTATTGCAAAGGTTTGTAACCAAAATAAAATGTAACTTCACGCCTGTAATCCCCGAAGAGGTAGACAGAGGAATGTAGAACATTCCCACGTTTCACCAGTTACTTTTA
>DWFO01005674.1:0-10368 GCA_018246595.1 Mimoniades nurscia nurscia
TGTAGTCCTAGCGAAATCATAATTAATTTTAAATACCCGATCAATATTTTTTACTGTGATTACGACGTATAGTCAGACCCGAAGTGGCCGACTATCACTTTAACATGTGCGATACGAAATGAAGCATATTTTATATACAAATAAATGAAGTTTATATGTAGATACGAAAGTAAGATAGAATTTTTTTTATATATATATCAATATTATATAAACTACCATTATTAAGTAAAAAAAATATTTCATCAAAGCTTTACTATGGTAAAGCTTTGATGAAATATTTTTTTTTACTGTAATGGTATAGTACCATTCAAGTGAATTTATGTACATACATATTTTCATTGCTAAGCCCAGTTTATATATATTCATTGAACCGATGTGAATGTGAATGAATGAATTGCACACTTGTCTCTGATGAAAGCTTTGTTCCGATCACAGTCGCTGTGGTCCGGCAACCAGTCGCCGTTGGAGCGGCTATTGGAGCAGCAGAAACAGATGAAGCCGCAATGACAGTGACGTCATCGGTCCCGCCAGCGGACCGACGCTCACGCGACACGTGCGAATTTATAGATAGAATTGGCCAAATTTTATATCATATACATATATATACGGCAGAATCTAATGTATTTGGACTAAATCGGATTTTAAAAAGTATATTTAACGACAAATTCCCAGGGAGCGAACTAAGGAACGGATCACTGACGTAAATAATTAACGTCCAGCGCAAATTGTAACATTAGTTAAAAATAAAATTGTTAATATCAGTTGCGCTGCCATGAATCTTTACATAAATTTAAAGAACTTATCAGAGAATCAGGTCAGAATGTTTGAAAACCGTTAATAACCAAGAATTATAATTCAGTCTTATACGGTTAGAAGTTGTGTAAAAATCTTTCGTGTGTCTTAATTCCTGATTTCTTTTACTTGGTCTATATTTATTAGTTGTCGTAAAAGTGAAGCAGCAATTTCGTGAACTTTAAACAATAATATTTGTGTCAATATTTACTAAGAACTTAAAAAAAATATGACAGTCATATTTTTATAACCAACAAACTCATAACCTCAAAAGTCGTTAGATTTAAAAGTCATCGCTTTTAATATCTTTTTGGAACGACTATTTTAACTCTTGAATGTTCATCATCCAGTGATCATAGCGAAATAACTTTGAGAGAATAAATGAGATTAACTATTAAATTCTATGTAACATTTTTTGTTACCACGTGATCTTTATGCCAAGTGTTGTTTAGAACGCTCATATTATGAATTTGTCACATCAAATCGTTTATTCTGACAGAAATGAGGACTGTACCTACATGGCATGGGCACACTAATATATAAATTTTCATAAAAGTCAAAAGCTGAATACGTGTATCTGCATACAAAAGTATGCCAGCACTAAAATGTTCGATCGTGATAAATACAATACTTTAAAATTTCATAGTTGCTTCTACTTCTTCTTCTACAAATAAAATTTCAAACTGTGTCATGTTTCTTTTACACAGCGGCGTTTATAAGTGAGCGGTAACACTGATGTACTTGTTTATTTTTATTTTTATTAATACCTGAATCTTATATGTTTATGTATAGCAGCAGAGCATACGATAGAAAAAACATGTTATCCACTGTCCTGACCTTTTTCACGAGTAGTGAGTTTAATTAAAAATTTAATACTTCACATTTTTGAAGGTGTCTTTACATTTTTGGAAATGAGAGTCTACCTACGTTTGAATAATACGTCGTCCACATGGTTGTCGTGGCAATGACTAAACTCGAATATCTTTCCATTGTATTGACGTGTTACTGCTAAAATGTGAATTCTTATGTGTAACCTAATATTTGCTCAATGTTCAAATAAGTTTTTTTGTCGTTAAAAAAAAATGTTTTAAAATTCCTTCCATTAATCTTATAGAATATTAAATATTTGTTTTATTGTATTGTGTAGTGTGAGAAAGAATCGCACGAACAGCCTGTCTTGCATTGCTAAATTTCATCGATAAACGGTTTCACAGATAAAAAATTACCCGTAGGTACACGTATATTTAACTACTTCATTAAAATAAAAGTTACGATATGCATTATTTTTTTATCAGACCCCAAGAATAATAAGAAGTTAGGATTTGGGCGGAATTAATTAGCAATACTATAAGTTTAGTACGTTCATTTGTAATATTGTGCCATTCGTACTTAGTACATGGTCAATACGGTAAATTAAAAAAAATTAAAACTCCTTTGAAAAATGTAATGTAATCTGAATAGATATATTTTAAATACAAGTATTGCAAAATTATATATACAAGTGTATGTACAATGTTTTGTAAAATGAAATTCAATGTTGAAAATTAATTTGTAACTTCCATGTTGACTGTTAAGTACTGTTGGATTTTTTATGAAGACTTGTTACAAGCTTCTGCGTTCGTGTGGTAAAAATTGAAAGAACTGTTGTGAAGATGTTTTTTCTAATAAAGTTATTTTTGTTATTAAATATTAAACTTGTTTATTTGACCTCTTTCAGATTTTTTTCTAGCGAAGTTTACAGCGTAATCGTTTTTATTATAATCTAGTCGTCACATATACTGTAACGACATAGTGTAAATTGGCAAATAATTATGTGTGAATTAACGAATTACTTTCAACATTAATATTTTCTGACCACTGACCGCATCCTTTTAGAAGAATGTAGTAACTTACAGAGTGGAAACTGGGGTCACATAAATTCCTATAATCCTCTGCAAATTAAAACTCATGATATATCGTGCTTACCCGGACACCTGCAGCGAGAGGTCTATTTTCTGTCCACTAGGCTATCACGATAAAAAAATCGGAAGAAAAGATGTATAAAACTACACAAATTATATATGCCCCAAAATTCTGCTTTATAACAGGATTGTTGACAATAAAATTCAAGCTACTTGGATGTTCATACAAATAGGCATTCCGTTTGACAGTTTCAAGAAAATGTGAGAATTGTAGATGAATAAAAATCCACATGTTAATAATTTAAACTTTACTTTTCATAGGTATTGGTTCTAAACAGAAATGTAAATGTAATAATCTCTAATGCATAAAAAAGCGTTCGAGTTTAATATAATTAACCTAAGAGCATTACAAACAATATGTACAATAATTTTAATAAATATATAAGAAGCATAAATCTCGGACAATATAAGAACGATTTTGTCGTTGCGCGTGCAAAATTCGCTGTTATTTTATTTTAAGTTTTTTACGCAATTCTAATCGTTATTTCAGGACATACACTGTAAAAACAACTATGGGATAAATTAAATATTTAAAGAGTTACGTTACTGAATGTAGCTCTATGACATTTATACAACTAAAGTTCCATGTAAAGACGCAACTGTTATATTACTCACATAGCTTAAATATGTTTACGAAAGCGGCAGCAAATATTGCGCCCAATATGTGCTTGACTGGACCTTGCGAGGTTTTAAATGACCAGAACATTTCTATTTTTAAGCCAGTTGCATAGGATTAAAAAGTAGTCATGTGCTCTAAATGCATATAGCCCTAACCATAACTCAAATAAATAATGCTATGTGCCAAATTGGCCTGTGTTTAATTTGGGCGCTATTAATAATATTTTTTATTCAAAAGTGTTTGAAAACTACATAAATTGAATACATACGTACTACGTATGTATTGAAGTCAAAATAAATTAATTGAATACACTGTACACATTTTTTTTTAATTAGTTTTTTGCGTCGATTTTGCACGCGCAATGACGATTTATTCATCTATGGGGAGATGTCCACAGAATATGGCTCTAACAAGTATACAACAATTTTATTTTCACTGCAAACATAAGGAAATGAAACAAATGACTTTTAAACTATTTAAAAAAAAATTCTGACATCTTGTATGGCCACAACCTGTTCTTATGTCCTACATTCCACGGAAGTTAGTTCCTTCTGCGAAAATGGGTATTCATTTAATAGTGTATATGAGAATTTTATCAAATGTATTATAGGAACAGCAAAATAAATGAACGACAAAAGTGTCTAACTTAAGTAACATTATGTAACAGGATTAACTTTATCATAGGAGCTTTATCACAAAAATCCTGGTCGGCGCGAGCTTGCAGTCGTACGGAGCTCGTGAGGTACCAGTTTGATGAAAGTAAAACATGTCCTGCATAAAAACAAACTGTTGGCCACCGTTATTTACATAGTGTTCAAACGTTAGTAGTACGCACTAGTTACTTATTTCTTAATTAACACAAACATTTTGTTACCCTTTAACAAAATATTCGACAGTGATACAATAAATATTTTTTGAAATTTTTTCTGAATAATACGTCCATCGAATAGAAGTACAATGAGTACTGGGATGTAACGCATATACAAATCGTTCAGTTATTTGATAAGTATCACTATAAAACCATCGCGGCTAGAGAATAAAATATGCGACATTGTCATTGAAACTATGAATTTAAATACACCGATACTAAATAAACATAAAATATAAAAAACATATTGTATTGTATGGAACATTGCAATAGAAACACTAATTTTGCAATAAAATGTTCATTTTGGATAAAATTAAATATAGGAAAAATTATTTAAATTTTATTACGAGATATGTACAAAAATTGACAATAAGAAACTTACAATAAAACCGTAGATAATCGACACTAATGAAATGTAATTATTAATCTTGAGACAGATCGTAAATATTAAAGCTAAAAATACTTTAATTAAATTTTAATTTAGATTACATGTAATAATCAAAGATGTAAAATTACGTACTAATGATTAGAGTACGAGAAAACTTTCAATAGAATCGACTTTCGATACAAATATCAATGTTATTATGATGTGCGTATTATTTTATGACTGAAATTTGATATTTCTATCCTCGGTGAGCGTAGAAAGATTACAAATATTAAAAATACTAATTACAAATTATTGTAAACAATTCTGACAAGAACGTTCTAAAATCAAATTTCTTAATTTAAATTCGCAGTTACAATTAATACAAAATAATTCTATTACATGGCGGACAACAATCAATGATGTATGATCAACACTGTATTTTTTATATCGAGATTAATGTTTAAACTAGTTGGTAGACAACCGTAAGTGATTGACGAGTTCAAAGTGGACTAGCCTAAGTCTTCTGCGGGGTATACAGAATGATTAAAATTGTACTGTTCTTGGCACATAGAGTTATAAATCAATAGAATTATCGAAAATTTAAATTCAAAAATTTCGAATGTGTAAACGTCTTTATACTGTATTATTTCACAATCAAGTAATAATGACAATCATAATACAAGTAAACTATGATAAAATAATGCTTTTCGTTATACTCTGTAAAAATACATTTAAAATATAAATGAGGTACCAAAGTTTGATAAATAATATATCAATAAATAGTACATCGCATTATAAAATACAAATTAGAAATTTGTATTTTTTAAGAAATTATATTAGAAATTACTAGCAATTTCTAATTTTCAAATAAATTGAATATCATTTGTTTGACTGAATTTCATCTACGTTAATATTTTAAATGTACAATTTCATTATATTTATCCAGTATTGTTAATCAACTTAAAACAGTTTTATTTAATTGAGTTATTAAAAACGAAGCACGCAAGTGATAGACAATTCAAACGTACCGCGGTATTATTATCTCAAGATATACGTTGACAGTGAGATACTACATATGTATATAAATGAGTCATATACAATAAATAACTTATTATATTACATTGTGTGATATTACACCACGTAAATGATTTTTATGCAATAACTGAATACATCAAAATGCATGAGACACACACGAGTATATGTAATAACACAATTCATAACATACGTAGCATACGTAATATATAGGTAAACGAAAAACAACGAACTAGTAGGGTTTATAAAATGTATACGATGGAAAATTGTGCAAATAAACTTAACATATCGCAACCACAGTTTTACAAATACAAGAATATATATGTACCTATTCGAAATATAGCAATTAGGGTCGTCAAACAATATGTACAGCAAGTTTTATAACGTTGCAGAAGGTGAGACTCTTCAAATGGGTGAAAATGTTAAAGTTTTAGAATATCTCCGATTTTAAATAATGAAATTTAATTTAAAATTTATTAAAAAGGGGGTTTAAGGAATCTGTAGCCAACTTTGACAATATCTTCATACATTATGTATATGTTTTGACGTTGCATGTGTACGATTGGAACACTTACCATATCGCTACATTCTAATACAATAAAACTCAAGTTATCTGAACACTATTTTCAAATCTGAAACAGAAACATTATCCGTGTCTCATCTTATTACTTTATGCTTCTGGATCTAAATTTAGCCTACTTACCGGCAATTTAAAAAAAATCAAAAACAAATTTAACCAATCTTACGAATTCTATACCTACTTGTTATAGTTCGATAGTCAATTGTAACAACCATAAATTAACCCCACAGTTATGTGACACAACACCGTGAACACAAGTCGGCCCCGTGACGTCACCGCGGCGCCTCGGTCGCGGCCCGTCCTCCGCACCGCTCATACGTTATCGTTTGCGCAACAGTTTTCAACTCCACTATTAAATATACCTATTTCACAATGGTTCGTGCGTGTCCAATGATTATTTGTAGTAAACGTACGTTTTAATAATATTTGTTTGAAAAAGTAAAAAGAGTGAAGATATTTTTATAAATCCAAGTATTGTTTTGAAATTTTATACATCAATTAATTTTATTAATAAGTACTTAAATGGCTTCTATAAACATATGTATAAGTGAAAAACAATCCAAATATTAGTACTATATGTAATTGGCATAACTGATTAAAATGTCAGCAACATGAAATATTATAGGTTACAGTATATATTATTCCTACATAGGACAATTAATATTCATAATTTATGTTCTATACAAGTTAAAAAAAAGAATCACTATAAAATACAATGAAGCATGTATAAAATGAGAGTTACCACGATTTTATTCAACACACATGTATTCACCAATAAGGGGACCAAATTCATGAGTATATATAATATAATGTTCCGAATGTATCCATTCTCGTGTCTTTCTTATTTAAGTTACAAACCTCAAGGAAATCATTACTATCATCGATATTCATTATACAACTAGCTGTAACTTTAAGAGATGATAACTGATTATCATTGTCTAGAGTGAATGAATAATTTAATTAATTCGAGACTTATTTATACTCATGTCAATTTTTTTTTAATCATAGCGTTCAAATATGAACAAAATTATCATTATCGGACAGTAACTACGCTCAAAGACAATCCATTACTGCTAAAGTCTAGTTAATAATATTTCATAAAATATCGTCAAACAAAATAAAATAACTTTAAAGGAATTCGTGTGTTCCAGTAACATGTATTCGTTCACACTGAATTTGGTGCTACAAAACATTAAAGTTATTGCTTCAAAACTCGCCCAACTCTATGGCCGTTTGCCATCAATGGGAAAAAATGGATTAGATGTGCTAATAATTCATCTGAGAGCGATTGAGATTATTTTTAAATCTCTTCAGACAATTTCACGATATCTTAAATATAACTTTAAATATTACATATAGCACAAAATCATGGCGGCTATTGGAACTTCTGACATCTCTTAATAGCTGTTGTAATTATGAGACTATCGACTGACTCCGTAATTGTTTCCCACAACCATATATGATATTACGAACCGACAAAATGTTACATTATTACAGTCGTAAGTTCATTGTCGAGTACATGTACGTATGTAGCAATCGACAGCTGACAGACACGTTGATATTGTTGCCTGGTGGCGAGCGGGGCGTGCACGGGGCGTGCGCGGGGCGTGCGCGGGGCGGCGGCGGTGCGGGCGCGCGACCGCGGCGGGCGCGGGGCGTTCACGTCTGCCGCTCAGTCGAGAAACTGTACGCGTAGTCCCGCTCGAGGTCGAACCGCGAGCGCTGCTTTATCACCGGCAATTGCCCCTGCATACACATAATATGCACATCAAATTCAGTTCGTTTTCTAACAAACGGCACTGCACAGCGAGCGATTCTTGTACATGAGTATTAGATTTGAATGTTATCGTCATATGTACATACTGTCTGTAAGAGTATAGTCATGCGCCTCTCTATAAGGGAGCATCACTATCCCCTGATAAGGAGTGCTCCAAATAAGCCTTGAATAGAAGTTTATTTAGAATAATTTAGGCGGGCTACAACACTCCTCCCATTAAAGATACTATTATACAAAAGTACATAACTCACATAATATCATTGGGCAGACCCCGTAGCTTGGGGTTGAGGATGAACGGCACGCCCTCGAGCCCGTTGTAGCCCCCTAGGGTCTGGTAGTTGGCAATCCTGGGCAAGGGCGCCGGTCCTTTCTTCCTGGAGTGTGCGGGCGGGGAGGCGGCGCGCGCGGGGCTGGCGTGCGGCGCGTGCGGCGCGTGCGGCCCGTGCGGCGCGTGCGGCGCGGGCGACTTGGCGGCGGGCGGCCGCGGCGCCGGCCGGGACGGCTTGAGGTTGTAGGAGGGGCTGAGCGCCTCGTAGTCGTGGTCCGATGTGAATTCCTCGATGTGCGGGTACCCGGCCGAGTTCTTAAGGTTCAAGTTATTGAGGTCGGCAACCAGCGGCGACAGCTTCGGCGGTCGGTCTGGCACTGGTTTTAATCTGCGAAAAAATGCATAAATATTTAATTTAGTTTTCAGTTTTGTTTTCCGCAACGATATTTATACCTAAGCGTAGTGGGGGTAGGTAGACACGAAGGATTTCCACTGGATACTATCTCGAGAAACTTGTTTTGCGTCAGTGACCTTATTTGCTCATTTTCAGACTCGATTGTTCATATTCGACAAGAGACTGAGCAAACATAGTGCTCTGAGACTTTAAGGACAACTATTTCTGTTAACATTTAAACACAGAAACCCACTTTAAGGACAACTATTTCTGTTAAAATTTAAACACAGAAACCCATAAGGGATTTCTGTGTTTGAATAAAAATATATTTATTTTATATTATGATAATTGAATAATGAAGAAAAAACACAGATAATTGTCAAATAATGTTACGAAAAAAAAATATTAACAACACTGTGTCAAAGTTAGTCAAACACAACAACATCACACAAACGTGTTATGATATATAAATTAATAAAAAGTAATATAAATAAAATAATATGGCAATAACCTCAGCACTTTTCTATGGGATGTACTTGTACAATGGTGAAACATGGGAGTACTATACCGCTCTGCCTACCACTTCGGGTAAATAAAGTCGCGATTTTATTTTAATTAAAATAGAATATAAATAAGATATAAATAAGCGTATGAGTACACACTGTCATAATTCTAATGTACGGCTTACATTGAAGAGATAAATTTTTTGAATATGACAATGTTCTCAGATGAAAACAAAACGCAAACAATCATTCCAGAGACACAATATATTTTGATGCTATACCCTGTACAACCACTCCAACTAGACTTCATCTGGTTATACAATTTTGTTGTGAGAGAACTGAAATAACATTAAAAGTATATTAATTGAAGAGATTGATTTACAGCATAGCAGGAAGCGAATCAAACTAATACTTATGAATAAAACTAATAGTTTTATGGCCAATTTACAATGATTTTTCATGTTGTGATACAAATTGAGCTTGAATTAATTCTAATAAAATATATCATCATAATAACAATCTTCTATATAACACACCTTAAAATCTGTTTATATACTGTTATATTTCTATTATATAGAACATTATATATATACATATATATTTGGTTCTGATATTTGATATTAGTTAGTGCCTACATCTTTTGAGTGTTTGTACTAGTACAGCAAATAAAGTTATATTACCTACTAGACATGTATTGTAAACTTTTTTTTACAAATTGGGTAGACACGGTATACATTATATACACACCTTCACGCCTGGTCTCTTACGCGGTAGGCAGGCACCGCCAAGTGCCAAATATCTCAATCATTACAAACCTGCCACACTTCCTTTTTACATTCATCACTCTGTTCATACATGAATACATTCAGTATAAATTTATTTTTATTTATTGTTGCTTAACTTATAACTAGGTACAGTAGATACAACTTAACTATGACTAGGTTTAATAAAGTTGAACAAAAATGTTTTTTTTTACTTGCAACTAAGTTTAATGAAGACAGTATTTAATAGCTACAACTTATAGAAGAACCATGGGTCAACGATTAAAGCCGGCTTTACATTCAATTACCTACAATTTAGTATCAATTTGGTCACGAATTGTAGGTCAAATGTGTGCACGATAAGTAAAACACCACTGGTTACGTAATGCCTCCATATGAACATGACCAACGTAAGGTTCATATGTCACGTGTCAGAGACTGTTTTA
>DWFO01005675.1:0-10368 GCA_018246595.1 Mimoniades nurscia nurscia
AATAGGATCCCCTCCTATTCCATAGTTGGACGTAAACGTAACCGGTGAAACGTGGGAGTGTTCTGCATTCCTCTGCCTACCTCTTCGGCACAGGCGTGAAGTGACGTTTGTAGGAAACTTCATAGAACCATTTCTTTTTGTTTCTTTACATTGCATTATAGATATATTTTTTGTCTTATCATTTCTAATGAAAATTTAATTGTCAATCTTGATTACTCAAGTAAAATAAATAAATAAATAACACCAAATGATAAAGGAAAAACATATCATATGATTACGAAGTTAAGTTATTTTTTTTAATAAAAAATAACTTAAGAAATGCTTTAATTTTCTTAAAAGAAAATATTTGATAAAAAGATTGTGATTTCGTTAACATTATTTCTGATAATGATATTCGCAAAACATTGGCAGAAATTTTGCGTATGCTTCTACATACATTCGCATTGTACCTATATCTGTTTTATATCACTGGATTCATAATATAAAAATATTTTATTGTCATTGACTGCCGATCTTGGCTTCCAATCCCGGGTCGGGCACTATTGGGATTTACTAATTTAGATTATCTAGCAGTGGCTCGGAATCTGGATATATATGTACACGGTACATGGCAATAGGCTCACAATTCACAGTGGAGTGTGAACATAACTAGTCGGAGTGCACTACACTCCTCTGCCTACCTCTTCGGGGATTAAACGTGTAACGTCACAATACGTTGTGTTATCATCGGATCTTGACACGAGTAGGTTATAAGTATTAGTTTTCAATCAAACCGTCTTCTATCGTAAAATTGCCTGGTTACAAGCAACGCGAATAAATGCGCGTTAAAAAAAGCTAGATCGATCTATGCATGTAATAGTTGAACGTTTATGAAGGAAAATATTTGTATGTTACAAAATTATACATCTCACGCAATCTTGTTGCGCGGGAATCCCAGCCTGAAAATACCCCATAAAAATTAAACGGCTATCCGTTATAATGTACTTCGGTCTTATCATGTCTTATAACAGCTGCACATATGCTGAATATTTTTATGCGTATGATGTATTAGAACTATTTTTGTTCGTTTAAGTTATTATTATTTATTTACCTACGGAACTGTACTACAATTTTCGGGGTATCTGTGACACAGGCCTTGAGCCCAGTACAGAGCCCTTGCACTGGCATTTGTATATGTGTTTCTTTTGAATAAAAATTTTTTTCATGTACACACACCTGTGCTAGCCTGAGGACCTGCTGCGTCTGCGCCTGGGTGAGCGTCGCGGGCAGACTCCAGCCGTTGGTGAGGGCCTGCACGGCGGCCGCGCTGAGCCCCGAGTGCGGCATCTGCATGGCGGCGGAGGCGGGCGAGTGGCGCTGCGCCGGCCGCCGCCCGCGCGACGCGCCCACGCCGCCCATGCCCGCCGCACCGGCCACGTTGCCCACGGCGCCGGGCGGCGGCGCGGGCGGCGCTCGCGTCCATTGCCCACCGCCAGACACTGACCCTGAAACAATTACATTGTTACTGCTTATATGCATATTATGAATTAGGTGTCTACTTCTGACTCCAGGCATACCTTAGTACTAATACATGTTTGTCATTATAAATTATAAATTAATCGTATAACTGTGTAATTATAATTAAAAAGCACGATTATTTGCTCTGTGTATGTGTAGTAGTCGATGCGTATAGAACTGATAATAATGCTAAAAACTGAATCTCACAGTTAACTGCAGTTAACAGCAAGCAGAGCATCTTATATTTGCTTACTAAATCATCTTTAACAAGCGCATATAAATTTTAACGGCTCTAATCTGCTAATTAGCACAGAATAGCGGTTCAACGGACATTTTGTTTGCCTGTTAAATTGTATACAAATATTATGACGGATTTGCCGCGTGGAAAATACATAATAATGTATAATAATAGCTCATTATACACTGGGTGGAAATTTAGGAAAAGTAAGTAAATCCGTAAGTACAGAATTAATACAATTGATGTTTATATTTTCCTTCTTATTACAAACGACCCACAATCTCGTTCCGTGCACTTCGTTCGTAAGAAAATGATACTTTTTTTACCACTAAACATCTCATAAGTATGTGTACCTACACTTTAAAAATTATGCACCGGCTAAACACACATATATTTTCCCGGATCTATCAGAGCTCCGTCTTCGTGACGTACGCGGCCGATCATTGAATCACTCGGAGAAACAATACATTTGTTATAATATAAAATAAAAAAAAAATAGATTTTAAAATGAAAAGGGCAATGTAATCTTAGGACGGCTGTGGAATCACAGTCTTCATGACGCAATACGTATATTGTGCGAGCACGACCTCAAAAGGCAGAGACATTGATAAGTACCAAGGTAACCAACAACAGAATGTAATCGGATCGATTCCCGCCATAACAATGATTTTAATATCTTGCAAATTATGCGTGTTTACATGGCAACCAGCACGCCACGAATGTGACGGATATAAGAGTAAATATAAACTTAACACCACGCCTATAATCCCCGAAGACGTAGGCAGTGAAAAGTAGAACACTCCCACGCTTCACCAGTACCAGAGTAAATATAGTCAGCGCCAAACATACAAACAGAAGGAAAGCCGTAACACGAGTCTAAATGTAGTAAGTACCATTAGTGGTAGCCATCATATGTAATTTAGAACGAAAAATCAATCAATTCGAATAAAGTGACTACTGAAGGAGCGGTTACGCCTCCACTGAATAATTCACAATCGTCCGCGTCAAGGCTTAACTTTACCTTAGGTAAAATAAGGGCATCGGTACACTTTTTCTCCGCAACTACGTAAAAGCTTCAAGTGTTTCTGATATGTTCGGAGCGTTTTCAAATAAATACTATCAACGCAGATCTCAACGGATATCCTCTCAAAATCAGATGAATCAAGATCAGATACTATGATGTTGGCCAAATTCTCGTCGACAGACTCGACACGTTTTAGGGAATCCTACAACGCCTAAGTTTCCTCATGACTTTTTTTGGAATTACCTCTCGATAAGCCATGTAATATTTAAATCGGATCAGAGTAATAGTAAAATCATAGATACCAGGTACTCGAACTGCAGACACCACAGTGGACATTGAAAACAATCACTAGGCTATCAGTGCCGCTCACAATTGTTCAAATAAATAATTTGTTGAACCATCCATCAATTACAAAAATATTGGGCACCATTTTACATATTTCATGATTCGAAAATGGAATACTAAAATGCCGACGGGCGTGCACCGACACCGAGGCGCTCGCGAGGTTATTCTCAAAGACTCGTTAACGTTTTATCACATTTAGCAACACATGCGTGGCAACCGTTTGATTCATCTCGTATTGAATGAAAACATCCATACGTCGTTATACAAAATAAAGGCAATTCTACGTAATGTATATTAAACATATGCAATATTGTTCCGAAATGTGGGTACATGGCAACATGATTGCCTTATTATTGTTAAGAGTCTTAAAATAGCGCTTGTTAAATCACTAAGTTAATACAAGCTTGGATGCTAAAATATCTAATACTATTAATTACTACATTCATACTATAATAATACTATACGTATTAGTTCTCTAATGAAAATAATAAATAATTGTACGATGAGCGCTTTCCGATAATTTGCCAAAAATAAGGAGTGCATGGGCTCGACATATGTCACCGCGCGTGTTTCGCATCGTTGACATGTAAAGAACGTTTTTAAAAATTTGAATTGTCATTCGTTCATTCATTCCAATAAAAAAAAAGCCAAGAGCTGTTAGTAGTGCCTTGGCCTCTTTAATCTAGGGTCATTAGCATCTGTGTCGGTGGTATGTAATATTTTAAAAAATATAGTAAATTTGATAAACACTGTATTATATGGAAACATTGTGTTCGAATCAAAACAAATTTCTTAGGAAAAAATTATCTTTTCAGGAAGTGAGAGATAGTTTCATTGCTGTTAATATCAATGTTTCAACAACAGCACATTCTTATATTCAAGTGATGGAAATATTTCTGTATAGTACGCATTTCTTCTACAATATACACTAGACATATACCAATAACAGTACTATACGATATAATAAATTGTTATGTGATTGACAGCCCTACTTTAATCGACTCAATCATTTTACGACCACACGTACTCATTTGGCGCTGGCGCACGGTGGGACATACAAAGAACGTTACAAGTTACGTTTTACGTAGCGGGTAAGGAACGCGCCGCTGTTCTCAGGTGGCGCTGGTAATCGGTGTTCGTTATTTAAAATTCAAATTTTCGCTCAAATTCCATTATACACATTACGTTTTTAAATATAACTATTTATAAACACTGATTTTGTCAACAGTTTGTTCTGATGATGATATTAACAGTTTATTTTATAAAATATTCCTGTACTGTAATATGAACGTCATAGTTTCTCGGAAATTAACAAAACTAACATAGTTCAGTTTTCCAAACATAGTTCAGTTTTCCACTATATTGTTCTAATTATCCTCATTCTGGTTACCTATACATAGAATTCCCCATAAAGTATATGCCTACTACATAAATATAAATACGAAATAAATAAGTGTAGGTGCGTCTATTTGTTAAAACGACGTACTACGCTTGCATGTTTATCGCACTACACCCTACTTATTATTTTTATTATTATTGCACTGTCACACTGGGGTTGCGAGCACAGAGCACTCACACATCTCTACCTACGACATAATGTAGAAGCAAGCAAGTCGAGTCTGTAAGAACGTATCTTATCTTACAGACACGACATGCCTTCTTTACATTCTTCACACACACACACACACACGCCGGTTTCGAATTGTTGGAATACCCTTCAGCCATTTTCCCTACGGCTAAATAAATAGAGGTATATACATATATGAAGGTATCAAAGTATGGAAAGCGGGTGGACAGATGGGGCACGTCAAGGTTGAGGAAACTAGAAACATGAATAACCAAGGCAAAGTGTTTTCTATAATCGTTGTAAGTAAACAAGATAATATCTATTGCATTATACTGTGGATAACATGGTTGCCAGGGTTGCTGCGCCGCAGATCTATTCACACAATAGGGCGAGCTTCGGGATTAATGCATCGTTCTGTTCCGGGACAAGTAATAAAAATAATGATGATAATATCTTGGTAATAACACACACTCAGCAATCGATACTTTCACTAAGCAGATCGTACACTAGGATTGGTGCGTGGAATAAGACAGGTATCGGGCGTATTTCCCCTTCCCCGTCCTGTTCCAGTACAAATCAGATGATGAATTATGATGATAATGATTATGATAGTAATAAAAAATGCCCGGAGTGGAAAAGTGGAATAAACTCATACACACCACGGAACACTTCCAGAGGCACAACTTTCAGGAATGAAGACGCGACACAGCAGGAGGCCTAATACATAACGTAACATCAAGCGTGTAGTATCCGAAGAGGTAAGCAGAGGAGTATAGTGCACTCCCACGTTACACCAGTTACGTCTACGTCCCATTATGGAATAGGTGGTGAGCCTAGTGCCATACACCGGGCACATATCCACTACCTACTAGAAAATCTACATTAGAAAAAATCCAGTACTACCTGACCGGGGATTGAACCCGGGACCTCACTATCAACAGTCGCGCATGCATCCACTCGATCAACGAGACAGTCAAATCAACGCGATGTTAGTCTACAACACAATAGCTTATCCACCTCAAAGGCAATAAAGATTATAAAGTTGTTTTGAAAATGCCTTTTCCATAAACATAATAATAGAGACGTCCAGAAGAAAATAAACGAGCGAGAGGCGAGTGCAATTATGTTCAATTAACTCGGAGCACTTTTTATGGTCGCAAAGTAATAGTTATCTTGCACACTTACTTTCCCAACGCTGGCCACAGACGTCTCTACACCATCATACAATCGCCATATCATCGTGGACATACACAATGTACAACACTAACTCACTACTCACTCACCTAACTCACACACTAAATACATAAAGCCACCTTTTTTTTCGAACACTTTTCTATTTTACGTGTAGGTATTAAAAAACTTAAGATTTACCGATTTATAAGATGTCTTTCTAACATTATTTTAAATTTTTTCGTTCATGCTGCTACAAAAGCGTGTTATATACATGTTTTTATAACTAGTATTTATTTAATTAAGACCCTTTAATGTCAATGCTATTATTGTAGGCCCACCGTTGAGAAACGTTCTATTTTAGAACAAGTTTTTATCTACAAGGTCTCCGGATAAAAATAACTTTTTTGCCGGAAATTGTTAAATATTATTTATAAGAACAGTAGTTCCGATTGGTTGGCTCCCTTTCTGGTCGTCGGATTTTTTTTTGAACCACCGGTCAAGGGAAAAGAAAAACGCGGTGGATTTACGCAACAGTCGATAATGAGTAAAAAGAGAGTGTATCTTGCTATATTCCTTAATAGACAGGCAGAGACACAAGAAAATTAGTATTAAACCCAGAAGGATACAAGAACGCATCAGTCTCAATTTTATTTCTGCAGTTAGTGTAATCTTTTCTTTTATTGTTTTCGTTAACTTAGAACTATAGCTAAACTTAATCTAGCGTCGTCTAAGAATACGCACATCGCTAGCGTGGCAGATTAACCTTTTACCCTCCTCCTTCAGAAAAAACTATGTCCAACAGTCAAACCTTGCAGCTGGTAACGGTAATGACAATTGTAGGATATTCTTTATTATACACGTCGATGACTACAACAGTCCTACAACATTTGTAAGAAAATTAGGACACATTACCGTGGTTTATCGGACAGTCATTGCGCACAAAACTGTTATTTACGGTAACCGCAGCAGGGAAAAATGGAGGTCGGGGATTTGTGTTGCTTCCAACGAAATACGAGTCCAAGGTTCTCGTGTCAGTGTTATAGATTGAAACTTACGAGGGGCCTAGTAAAACAAGAGCAAGGAACTATCGTTGGTATCGTATGCCGTGATGAGTTCACGATCTGTTTCGTATTTAACAGAAATCCGTGCAATATTTTGGAAAATCAAATATTTTCTAAACTATTGCACGCATAAGCGTAGAGAAAACTTTGTACCCATATTCAAGGAAACTGCATGCACTAAAATTTATATTATATACATTATGTGAAAAACACGTAAAATTCACAAAGTTAAAACATTAATTAATTATCTACGTTTATATTGGCGAACAGTCGCACACAGAAGAGGTTTACATTGGTACACTCTTCGATACAAGAACGTCCAAAACATTCACGCACAAAACTTAATGAGTAACGGCCAATTTCGACCAATGCTCCGACATTAGTGTACACAATTCAATTTTACTTACTTCAGTTCAAAATTTAAGAATGAAATTGACGTTTCCTCGGACGTTTTGGTATAAAAAAAAATTTCAAAAATGAGTTCAACCTTAAAGATATAGCCGCGTACATGACTTGCTCCATCGATGCAAGTCACGTGATGCTATATCAAGTAGGGTTGCCAACAATAATTGGTAATAAAAATAAATTTCAGTTCTAGGGCAGAAAAATAGTACGCTTAAATACTTTACTTGGACGATACACTGATTGTTGCATTTGCAATTCCACTCCCTTTACTGAGACTGAGAAAAAAAAGGCGGTAGATGCAAAAAAAAAATAGTACTGGCAACCCTACACATATCGCTACAATTTCACAACGAAATATCAAATGATCACAAATTACAAGATCGTGTACAGACAGACATTCATAAATGGAAACGTTTTCTCTATTCAAATGGGCTAATGCAAATTATTTTTATCATGTCAAGGCTGTTTCGAAGGTTTCGACCTTCGCACCGTCTCAAACGAGTTTGAACTGCACACGCCGCTCTGTGAACGACGCACTATACACTGACAGTTACAAGAACAGATAAGAAAATGTTTTAAATCCTAAGAGCGTACAGTTCGAAGACAAGACATCGGCGCAACATGCTTATAGTTCGAGGTAATGTTATAATTATTATAAAACAAACATTAATCAAGTGTTCGGTTTCATTAGGATGATATAGAATTTTATGTGCCGCCTATGTGCAACAACGTAGATGCTACGAGACTCTGTGCTTTCCGATCCCCACTCCGCATGCCCTGCGTGGAGATAATGGATTATCTTCTCTGGTCACCCTTAAACTACAATAAGCTGATGATGATGACGATGATGACGATAAACGGCCAAGGACATATGCAATTATTTTTTAGATTTATTTCAGAGATTATGTCAGACAAAATATTAACGGGTTTTTCTAACTTGGAACTCCCATTGACATATGCCATGCTGAAACGAGGAAGTGTACTGCGAGTATACTCCTCTGCCTACCTCTTCGTGAAAACAGGAGGAATGTAATGGGACGTTATGTTTCGAATAATTTTGTAAGCTATTTACAAAAGGAGCCACAACGATTGTTATGGCATTTCACAATAAAAACCCTTAATAATTATTTATCAACCTTTATGCATTCGAGCCCGGTGTTTCCCAATCGCGGATTGTAATCTGTTGGAACCGAAATAAAACCGTCGATAAATACACGTTGCATATTGTAATTGGTTCCTAGCAACAGTCATGTAAGCAAGTCTATTTTGTAATTTACTTATTATCTTGCGTAATGCAATATAGTATGTATCTATTGATACATTTTCCCCTAGGAAATCTGTCACATTTCTGCGGGAAACACAAGCCACGATGAAGGTAGTTCGAGTTTTAATAGTCGATGCTGACGCGGTGTGGAATATAAAGAAAGTTGAGACGGTAAGTTCGAAATTGCAAAATAATTCTGTAGATTAAAATGGCAACACCATTAGGTTTTCTTTTTTTACTTTTTGTCAAGTATTTTTTTATAATTTACAAATGCGCTATACACGCAACGTGAGTGTGGTAGCATTAAAACAAAATTTCCCAATCGCCTGCTTCGATTCGTCACAAGTTATTTATACTTGTCGCGCTGCATTTCTGCATTTTTAATATACAGTAAGTTGATGGTATTTCGATTAGCGCAGCAACTTTCACTGTATAGTTATTCCTAGCAACTTCTTGTTTATATTTAAAGTGTTTCATTTGATGTCCAAATATCGTAATTGATTTTCGATTAAACAGCATTGACAAACGAAAAGTACAATGCCATGTCTATCACATGAGCAGTTGTTTATTTTATAGCCATCTATAAATAATCTCGGATATTTTAAATCCTCTCCTACGTTGAATACAGTAACCAAACTTAACGTCCTACGTGCACATCTCTGCATACATACTAACAAAACTGTAAGACCCGAGACACAAAACATACGATAACAATTCGAGCGTCGTTGAATTATTTATTTCACTCATTTTTCCCCTCACCGGCGATGATTACGCATCGTCAATTGTGACGCGTTCATTCATTGACATTTCACGCATGTCACTTTTCACCTCGCGCGCTGCGTGCCGACCGCCGACCGGCCGCATTGCAAGCGGACCAGCGTAAACTTGAAAACTGCGCCAAACAGTGCCCGTACTGGCGATTTCTGATTCGCAGGTATTTTAACCATCTCTTACCAAAGATGACCACGATAAGTTCGTCAACACACTCCAATCTCCTCCTTGGCATGTAGACGGCGACGTTTGGCTGTCGTGGTGGTGAAAGGAAAAGCCAACCGATGATAACCAACTGTTTTACTATCTTGTACTCGACCCACGTGCTTACATATATCCAGTTACACATCGTGTTCACCGTAAAAGACAATAGGTATTCCGGAAAGTTCCATAACAATGAGGAGAAATCATTAATACTACTCAGCATTGGAAATTGAACCTCGTCTCTTACAATTAAGGTTCATATGAACCAGCTCGTAGCAAGTCTTTTTACGGCTAGCCCTTTATTGTCTATCGCAATATATGTTTTCTTGTTGCCTTACTTTTAAAAGTCTTTTACATGGCTGTCTGGTTTAATGTGCTAAGCTATAATGTGCTAAACGTAGCTATTTTATTTACCTTAAATCATCTATTATAAACCCATCAGGCAAACGATATGCCTACTTTTCATGATCGTTTTCGTTGACTTGTAGATATGGTCCCCCAGTCCCTTGTAGTATGTGAAGTTCCTTCTAGATTCTTCGATGACAAAATGGTCATCTACTGCTTGTGAACCACGGAACTGATAGCAACAACTAATCAGAAAAAGAAAGCAATATTACTAGAACAAGAACGAGAACGTTTTATTAGAACGAAGACGATTTTCCTACTGCGATAATTTATTTGTAAACTTGAAGTTTATTGAAACGTGGGAGTGTTCCACGTTCCGTCGCCTCTTCGGGGATTACAGGCGTGATGTTACGTGTTACGTCATAATTATTCAATTTAATTGGCACTCATACCTCACACCTCTATGGAATGTCT
>DWFO01005676.1:0-10367 GCA_018246595.1 Mimoniades nurscia nurscia
TGCCCGGTATATGGCAATAGGCTCACCACCTATTCCATCGTGGGACTTAACAGTAACTGGTGAAACGTGGGAATGTTGTACATTCCTCTGCATAACTCTTCGGGGATTACGGGCGTGAAGTAATTTTTTTTATATAATTATAGAAAGCCAAGCGAACCTATTTGTGGACATTAGGTATACTAGTAATTTTCTTGAGATAATTTTTCAAGTTCGAGTTGTTTCCACCTAGCATATATTCAAATGAAGTTCAAAATATTATTTCAACGAATACAACGAATATTTCAAAATAAAATTTAAATGGAATAGAGTCAACCCTAACGTAACGAGGCATATTTATAAGCACTTTGCATCAGCCACTTGACCGAATAAGTAAACGTAATGCTAGCTCTGCCGCGATATGCCGCGTATTTTCCTCTTAAAGCAACAACACGAGGGTTGACAACAACTGGCTGGATGACAATGTTCGTGGACATTTCTATTGAATTTAAATGGGTCTCAAAATTCATAATATTAACAGATTTTATTGACAACCTCGTTGAGCTACTTACTACTAAGCAAGAAGGCCTGGACTCGATACCCGATTCGGTCGAAATATAATTATGTTCTAATTCGGAATTCCCAGAAGTAGCATGGAGTCTAAATTTGTGCTCGGTGCATGTCAATAAGCTATACCATGGGACGGGTAATATAATTGGCGAAAACAGAATTCGGGAAATACAGGTGTGATGCTATGTTACACATTTTATTATCATTATTATTATATCAGCCAGAATCCTCCAAGGGCTGAATATTTTCACCCTTACAAACCTGTCGAGTTTCTTTTACAATGTACTTGTATTTAAATAAACAGTCACTAACACTAATCACATTTGAATGTCACAACAACAACAAAACACAACTATTTAATTCCTTATTTCGTATAATACAAGGTCATTATAGCTGGTATTACGTATAATTAAATGTCGCATAGAACGTAAGTCAAATATAAGTTTAATCATAATGCATAATGTATGTTTTAGCATCCTTGAACAATTAGCCTCCTGTTTCTCATTGCGGTCGTCTGAAACATCGTGATATGTAATATATAAAACACAGACAACGTCCTTGCATTATTAATTATTATTCGGTATGTTCTAATAAAGTACTGAATTACTATAAAAATCAGTGCTTGTATAATATAATATAATCAGTGCTTGTATAATATAATATAATCAGTGCTTGTATAATATAATATAATCAGTGCTCGTATAATATAATATAAAAAAAAAAATATAATCAGTGCTTATAGAAAATATATACAAAAATTATCACCATTATCATAATAGTTATTGACATAATTATCGTTAGTATCATCGTCACCACTGTCATCATTTAGTTCATCACTATCATCTTTATGAACTTTATATATCACGTTAAAGATTTCACGAGAATGGACTAAATACAAAAAGAACACTGGTCCCTCTAAACTCTAAATACAGGCAGGTTGTAAATTACTATTACAACTTAGCAACGAAAAATGAACAATTGTACAGCTGTATATCATGAAACGTGTTTCCTTACAACACATTTGTGCGATATTATTATAACGGCTTGAATCGATCAACGAAATAAAGTAGAACAGTTATTAATGTAAAATGATTACACAATATCACGCTTTTATTCTCGGAAGAGGTAGGCAGAGAAGTAGAGGGGGTAAGTCTATTTAAATATCAAAATTTCTTATATTGAATACATCCTAAGTCTAAGTCCATTTACAATTAAGCCTAGTATCATTGTTATTATTACTTTGTAAGAATAATAGCCCGTTGTTGTACTGTGCACAACGAAACGCAGTACCTTAATATCATGGACGCTTTATAAATATCCTTCGGTTAAACTTTAACCTCGCTTCAGGCGGAATGGAACGCAATGAGGAATTCAATAACGTTTTGATTGTTGCACAGATTGCTCACGGCTAAAGGTGACCACACCCTGGACTATTAATACAGGACATAATTACGTTCCTAAGTAATGTATGCCTTATAGCATTTTCTTTACTGGCAGGTCTTATTTACTTTAGTAATACATGTATCACCATAATTGTCGTCGTCTTCATAATAAACCCTTTTATCGTTTAAATTTGAATATCCTCCTGCAATGAGAAGAGCTTAAACTATACTGTCGCGTCGATCACGTGCGGATTAGCAGATTTAACACATATTTATATTATTGATTAATTATAAGCAATTTTAATTAATACCTTTGATTCTATTAAATTATCCTTAGCCTTGGAGGCTAGTAATTATCAACAAGTTATCTTAGAATATGTACAAGTCATAAGAATTAATAAAAAATAAGATACTAGACATAATCCCACTTTTCCTAGGAGCCCATGGCGCGTTAACTGGACCCTTCCATTCATCTAACTAGCGATCGTCAATGGGTTCGCCCGCTAGGGATAAACACATCAATATTTCATAACTAATAACTGTTATTTATAGTTTCTGCTGTATAAATAAAAGGTGTATCGTGAGGAATTCTATTAGGATTATAACTATGAGACAATACACGAATACGATGCGTATGGATTTTGTAAAATAAAGAATTAATGTGCAAAATATGCACTTTATATGTATAATATAAAATTACTGTGTAATATAAAGAATTAATGAGTAATATACAGAATTAATAAGTAAAATTCAGAATTCATGGGTAAATACAGAAGCTCTGACATGTGCATATCAACTATACACAAGAAACAATGTTTGATGGAGAAACAGCCAGTGGTAATATATGGGAGTACCTATATCCCAAATAATCTATATATTTAACCAATATTGGAAATTTTGGTTATATGACCGATTAGGGTGAGTTGTGTTTCGTAGCATAAGTTGATTAATATGTTCTGGTCTTAACGTTTAACGGTAACACAGCCAATATAGTTGATCAGCGAAAATTGATTTAG
Organism: Mimoniades nurscia nurscia; assembly: GCA_018246595.1. Taxonomy (NCBI): domain Eukaryota; kingdom Metazoa; phylum Arthropoda; class Insecta; order Lepidoptera; family Hesperiidae; genus Mimoniades; species Mimoniades nurscia. The sequence continues at coordinate 2,945 of DWFO01005676.1, forward strand.
TATGTATGACGTGATGTTTTTTTATATAGTATAGGCCAACGCTTGGCCACTGTCTCGCCTGACGGAAAGCAAAGGTGTGCCAATTTGTGTAACAGTAAGCTGCATAAATATATTTTTGAATAAGGAGAGGAAATGAAACTTTTAATAGAGATTACAGAAAAGGTAGAGGAGATAGGACGATTCCCTGAGGCACTCCCGCGAATAGACTTATCTAATACACAAGTTAATCTTATTCAAGCTTACCAGTTGCCGTGACTTAAAAATCCAAATCAGGTTATAGTGGCATAACAAACAATAAGACGTTAAATGATTCTTACCCGAACCTTCCCACCAGACAGAAAAATTGTAGCTAAATTCTACAAACACATTTAGTGTATCTAAAAACCGTTATCTATATCATTAAATAATATTGTCATTTGAAATAAAACCAAACATGCATAAAACATATAACAAATCCACGCTATATTAATAGAAATAGACAATATTAACAAATGAACCGACATAGAATATTTCATATCACTATCTGAAGCCGAGTTTAATATTTATCAAGAGCAGTCCATCCACCACGCTTCCCGAGTCGATACGATATGACCAATCACGAGGAGAATCGCTTACTAACACTAGATAATTGGAATTTATGGCGTGTCTCGCGAAGCAGACTCGATCCAGATGGACGCCCGATAGGACATCTACTTAGTTTAGATCTTTTATGAGTGTTTCGCTGTTTATTGTAAGTTATTCTCGCTATAATATAATATCATGACTATATTTCCCCGAAGGAATAATCAGAGGAGTGTAGTACTGTCACCGTTCACTAGTTTTATATGTCATATGACTTGTGTAATGGGCGTGGGCCTTCATTGCTATGGTATTTCAAAATGTAAACTTACTTAATAACTTAACTGGTAAAAGGTGGGAGTGTACTACACTCCTCTGCCTACCTCTTCGGGGATTACTGCCGTGATGTTACATTTTATGTTATTTGTTTTATAATAATGTTTTCCTAGTTCCATAGATATTTGGAATGTTTAATATATTGTAAATATTAAATTGCCTCATAATTCCATGAAAGCATAAACATATGTTTATTACAAGAATTTTAATCATGAATACAAGGAATAATTATAGTTTTATTAGTACAATCGTAATATAGTGCGCAAAGTTACTATAAGTTGCCAACTAAAAATAATTTTATGGGAGTTCATAATATTTTATCGCCTGACTTACTAATCGTAAAACAATTAAATCGTAATTACAGTTTATAATTATATAAATTATACTTACATAATAAGAAACATGATTGGAAATGCTGTCACATGAAACCACAACGACCGTATGTATCTTTACATCAAATTTGCCTACCACCAGCCTCCCAGTATTATATCGTGAAGCCAACTCATTTACGGGATCGGCAGAGAGTATCAATTGCTAAATTTATTTACCCTCGCATGCTTCTTCTAAATGAATATTAAGAGATTAGAGAATGAATTTCGAATATACCATGGAGTTGCTACAGTATGTTCGGCACCTAGGAGGGCTCGACGACGTCTTCCACGTAAGATGGCTCCCGCTGAGATAATAAAAGGCAAATATTTGCCTGAACTGCCAACGGCGACACTTCGGAGGGCAAGGTATTTCATTTCGTATCCGATGTTTGCATAGCAAGCGTACCCTTCGCTCTGTTAGTGTTCCATACCCGGACGTCGAGTGACACACATCAACGGTATTCTAGATTCTTCTTCATTGTAATGTGGACTGATTACTTATTTACTAGAAAAGTTTAATAATCATTGTTAACGCTTTTAGCGTTCCACTGTTGTACTGAAGTCTCCTCACAGAATGAAAAGCGCTTAAAGCAATAAATATTAATAATAGAAAAGTTGTAAGTGTCCACCTACAGGTATGGGTGACACAGGCATAATAATGTGTACTTATTACGGTTTATAAGGAAACAAAAATTGTTTTTATAATGGTAGCTTCACGGAGGAAATTGCTGGAGCAGTGGTACACTAGTCCAAACAATAAAGGGATGTGTGAATGTTTTAATGTTAAATATTGTTTGCTACAACGATGAAGGGAAATTTCGTGAGTGAATCTACACACTTCGAGTTCCTTACGAGTATATTGTTTTCGATGGCCTGTTAATTTGATATTTTATCTATTCCATGGGACATATAACATGACTCGTGAAAAATTCGTATTTCAATCCTCTGCTTGCCCTTTCGTGGAAATATGTTATGTTATTTTCTGTTATATACCAATTTGCGTAAAGCGTAAGCGTAAATTTGAGAAGCGTAAAAAAGGTGGAGTGATATTTATCAAGCGATTTCCACTCGACAAACTTTAGTTATATACTTCTGCCAACCCGCGCTTGGTAAGCTTGAAAGGCTAGAGCCCTGACCTACTCGTTATGAGAGGAGCCCAGCATCCAAGAGACGAACGATAAAAGGGTTGGAAAAAAAGTTAGAAACAGCGTAACTTAACATCACGCTCATAATCCTCGAGAAGGTAGGCAGAGTAATGTAATACACTCCCACGTTTCACTAGTAACGTTTGCGTCCCATTATGAGATACATCATACATGGTGAGCCTATTGCCATACACCGGACACATTTACAGTCTCCGAGCCACTACTAGAAAATCTAAATTAGAAAAATCCAATAGTGCTTTACCCGGGACTTGAAATCAGGACCTACGGATCGGCAGTCGCGCTTGCAACCAACACGTCTAACGAGGCAGGCAAGTTAGAAATAAATACTAATTAATTACGAATAAAATTCTTTAATAATTGCAGCCGCTCTTGACAAGTGTTTACATATCAAAGCCTTAACAAGTGAAATCGACTGAAGATCGCCATGCGATCCCATTAATTGCTCTTGACTATGCTGAGCGATTTATAGATCCAGTTTGTTAGCAGCCATTACAAACGAACGAACGAACCAAATGAACGAATGAACACTCGAACGGCTAGGCTCGTGAGACGTTTTACGTATGCAAATGAGTGTGATCAGTATATATTTTTATTGCCATTTTCTATTCAAATAGAATTAAACGGAATGATTTATGTAATCGTTTATGAAGGACGTTTATATAAATAGCAAGAACAGAATAAAAAGTATTATATTATATTCAAAAACATCCATGCATTCATAAAACTATGTAGGTACATGTAAAATGTATGTTTGTAATAAGCTTTTTATGACGCCAGATCTCTTACGAGATAGGCAGAGAGTACCGAGTGTTAAATACCTCCTTCGCTAAAGATCTGTCATACTCCTTCTATAATTATAACTCTATTGCACACGTCAGTTTCGGAGACTAATGTATGCTAATACTTTAGGTTTTAGATATACAATATGCTAATCTCAAATCTCATCTCAATACCAACAGGATCTACATATTACCTGGAAATATGTTTAACATTTGTAAATAAACATTCCGAACACATCATCAATAATGACAACAAATGTTATGCGATGCAATGTAAGTATTAATCTTATGTTAAAATTTTACGTCAATATAGGCGCACATAAGATGTGTAAGAAATGTCTAAGAAAGACGCCATGTCTGTAAGGGTATAGATGGTCGACACATTCTGCCTACTCCGTAAAGGTCCCTTTAGGGCGAGGCCCAAGCCAGATGGTGGCAATATAAGAATAATACACATAATTATGTATATTATGAATAACGTCAGTGTAAGTGTAAGCTTACCTCGGTGGAAAATGTTTAGCGACCTACAAAAAGCACCCCGGCGACATAAATCCAAACAACAAAATTAATTACTCCAAGGATTTGAGCTGAAATAAAGGAAAAAAATGCGGATTAAATCATTTAATCCAATAAAAACCTACCGACTCCATAATTTCTCCCGCACCTCGGGGAATTCATCAATCATTAATAATATTTTTTTTGGGTCCGTCCGAGCCGTTTGTTTAAGGGGGAATCTTAGCTTAGGGAGTACTTTCTCCGTAATCTACCAAACCTGTTCGTTATTAAATGATAAGTACTTATTATAAGTTTGAAAATTGAACACCACTTATCGTAACGGTAAAGGAAACATCGCAAGGAAGCTCCATAATGTTCGTCAAGACATGTAAAAAATGCCAACCCGCGGATAGCCAATATGGCATAAATGGCCTTAATTCTTACGACTAAATTAACGTAACATCACGCCTGTAATTCCTGAAGAGGTAGGCAGAGGCATGTAGAACACTCCCAAGTTTCACCAGTTACGTTTAAGTCCCACTATAGAATAGGTGGTGAGTCTATTGCCAATTTGCCATACACCGAGCAAATATCCAGACTCCGAGCTACTACTAGAAAATCTAAATAAGAAAAATTTAATAGTTTTCGCCTCGGGAATTGAACCCAGGTTGTATGATAAGTTGGTGATGTAAATATAGATTATATTTATTTATTAATACTAAAGTGATACGCTAAACCTACGGTAAAGATTCTGAATGTTTATAGTGATAATTTAATTATTAAATATAAGCATTAAATATACAATTCTAAAATTAAAGACCTTTAAAATCAATAATAGATTTATGCGTTGATGGCAACAATGAAAATTTCAGCAACGAAAAGATAGGATTTCACAATTTTAGGATTTTCGTTACAAAGATGCTATACACTGACGAAGCTATTGAGCAGGTTTTTGATCAAGTTATAAATAATGATAAAGCCACCCACTTGAAATTCGTGCTACGCTAATTATTGTTCAAACTCTCTAAGCCGGTTGCAATAATCGTCTCAAGAATTAAATTAATCCATAGCATCGTCAGGCGTGTAGGATTAAAGACTTATGGACATTTTATACAAAGGGTTCTGGGTTTTATATGAATAATGGGCTTATTACAGTGCGGCGAAGCTTCTCTATATTCAATCTTAACGATCGCTTTACTTCCTGGTTACGGGCCCATTCGGTATATTAAAGCTATTTAAGTGTATGGAGACTATGAACGATCGCTTTAACATCGGGAAATCACCAATTTCGATATACTCGTAAGTATTCTTCATCATCTAGAGTTCCGTAGTGATATTGTAATGACGTCTCAATCAAACACTTTTAACAGATCGATTATGTTCTCAGAGTGACTTTCACTTGTTTTGATTGGGCGTATAAATTATATATGTATATATTCTGTACATATTACATTTTTATATAAACCATACTATTTTTTTATTTACCCTTTTTATTTACCATTTTATTTTTTATTTAAACCATACTATTTTTTTATGTCAATAGTTTATGTGACTATTTTTTGTAAAGACTTTTTTTTATGTAGACTGATTAACACTGTTTGTTTCACAGTACTTAGGTTTGTTTGTAACTATTAAAAATATATTTTGTGGATTATTAAGTCATAAAAAAATACAAACTATCCCAGTACGCAACGCAGATTATCATTAAAGTATAAATACAAATTAGAATAAATATTATAATTATATATAAATACACTGTTCAAAACTTAACTCAAAACAAACACAAACAGGTAGGTTTTTATATCCGTACGGTAAATGATACACGATCTAAACACGCATATAACGATGTGAAAATGGTACAAGCCAAAAATATGGGTAACTAAGCTGAACTATCACATCTCATTACAAAAGTATACACCAAATGCTTTCACACCAAGTTATGAAAGCCAGGTAATTGGAGATAACGCAATAAGGAAACCCCAAGAAACTGATAAAAATAATATCTAATCATGCAAGATTAGCCACAAAACAAACAGAAACTTATCGGCTAATCTACTCGGCTCGAGACTGTTATTTTAGTGCGCCGATGATATTGGCACAGATAATATCCATAATGTTTCTCGCTTGGGCAGATAGAGCTGATAAGTGGAAATAGGTTAACGTTACTGTGTGCGTGGACAAATATGGACAACATAAAGCAGACAGATAGTTTTACTACTTCGATACGGTGCTATAACTGTAACATTATTGTCATCGTGTCATCATCATCATTGCCGTTATCATCGTTTTCTTTATCTTCATTTTCATCATTAACAAGATGATTCTCTTCATCAACTTCTTATCATCCCATGGTTAGACCCGGTACCCTCTCACCGCAAGAATCCAGTTACGTGATCGAAATAATTCTTAACTTTTGATCAAAATTTGTATCTATGACTACAACGATCATGGTCACCGCTTCGTCTCTCTGTATCCAGTAGATCGAATTAATACCCAGATAAATTGGACCTTGGTATCATGGCCCTCTTTATTGGCAAGAATTATTCGCTGTTGTTATCTTAACAAGCGGCTATTAAACTCAATGAAATGGCAATCAGAAAAATGCTTAAAATTTTCAAAATGCCGATATGATAACTAAGATATATAGAGGTGGTGACTTCAATTATGGATATCAAGTGCAGTAATCAATTTGTCATTTATTTTGCAGACACAAGGTCGACACTCGAGGACAAGGCACGATGGCTCAAGGAGAGGTTTATGTTCAGTTTTGGAAGGCTTATGGTAATAATGACGACACAATTATTAAAGTGTTTGGTAAATCGTTTTTTCATTTCTTGAATGTTCAAGGAAGAACATACATACATTTTAAAAAATCTGACAAAGGTGCCATGTTTTATAACTTGGTTCTTAACGGTAGGAAATATACAGGTAGCGGTAAAACTAATATTCGATTTGTAGTTGAATAGTCAATTGATGATAGATACATTTAAAGTTAGATTAATAACATTAAAAACTGATTCGACTCAACAACAATTTCGGGAATAAACGCCTGTATTACCAAAATATACTCAGGTATGAATATAAATGGTAAATGGCGTGCTATTGGAGATATTATGTCCTGCAGTGGACGGGAATAGGTTGATGATGATGATGAATATACATACAGCAGCAAAATAACAAATGTAATATCTAAAGGTTAACAGGCTAATGCGATCGGTGGCATAATATATAAAATATTTAGCAAATATTTGATTAAATCGCAAAACGTATTCAAACGTCTTGTTTTGTACCAAAAACAAATATCCAATCGTAATTATAACGATTTCTTGGAACCATTTCAAAGGTAAATCACCTTGTGTTATGAAGGCAGTCGACAAGCTTCGTATACATAGAAAACAATGAACCCAATCAAATAAATTGGCAGAGCGTGTGTTTGCCCACACCAAACGGGTGAGTTTGCCGATTTGGGCCTATGTATTTTCATGTTTATTACGCGAATTGATACGTTTTGTAAGTGAAATTAATTATATTATATCAAACTGAATTCCTTACGAGACAAGCAGGGAGCACCGGGTGTCAAATTCAAATCTTATTTATTCAAAATTGGTTCATAAGAACACTTTTTGTACGTCAAAATGATCCTACCACCGCTTCGGAAGATGCCTCGCTATGGAGAAGAAGCGGCGAAAGAAACTCCATAGGTGTGCTATTGCATCTT
>DWFO01005677.1:0-10367 GCA_018246595.1 Mimoniades nurscia nurscia
CTTTATACTTATACTTTATACTTATACTTTATACTTATACTTTATATATATACTATACTTTATACTATACTTAATACTTGAAAAATTTCAATACTGCACGTAATTATTTTATTGAACAGGAACTACACGCCCACTTGAATGGGTCATTGAGCAGTTCTACCATGTTGCAGCTAAGAAGGTTTTACGCTGATGCAGGTCTCCCTGATGAAACGAATGTATTCCTTGATGAATTCCGGATTGGGGGTGGTGATAAGAGAGATTTATCTGAGTAAATTTTCTGTAAATTTTTGATTGATTTTGATCAAAAGAAATAATTCATACTACTATTGGATAAACTCTTCTAATATAAGCCTATTACTATATAAATACTACTACTATAAGTTATTTAATTTCTTTCATTTTATGTAATCAAACTGTTCTACATTTTTATTTATATCACAAATTTACTTCAATAATTTCAGCTGCTTTCAATTATTTGGCATTGCCCATTCTTTGACTAGTACACCGGAAGCCTTAAGAATAGCAACATTATTAACATTACAAGAATTTCAAGATGATGGTTGTTGTTACATTGAATTGAGAAGTACACCCCGCGATACTGCCTACATGACTAAAAGACAATATATAGAGACCTTGATTAAAACTATGAAGTAAGTATATAAGGACATGTCTTTATGGTAACTTAACATGTATGAATGTATGTAAAACTTAATTTGTCATTAAAAACAAATAGTTAAATAACAATATGTGAATTACAGGGAAATTCCTCATAATCTCACAATAGTGCCTCGTCTTATACTGTCATTAAATAGAAGCTGCCCGCCGAGTGAAGGAGAAGAAACTGTAAAATTAGCTATAGAATATTTTAAGAACCATCCAGATGTATTAGTGGCCATTGATCTCAGTGGCGACCCTGCTGCTGGCAAGTTTAAGGATTTTGTTCCAGCATTATTACAGGCAAAAGAAGCAGGATTGAAAGTATTTTGCCTTTATGTTTATTAATAAAAAAAAAAAATTGAAATGTTATAAACACAATCCATAGATAAGCAATTTATGTAAATAAGAAAAAACTATAAGTTAATAATATATTAAAGAGAAAACCTTTTAATTTTCAGATAACACTGCATTGTGGAGAAATATGTAATTCTGAGGAGATATTACAAATGTTAGAATTCAAACCTAATAGAATTGGCCATGGTGTGTGTATACACCCTAATTTTGGTGGCACAGAAGATACATGGAATGCTTTGTGCATGTCTAAAATACCAGTTGGTCAGTTGTGATTTATAGAACTATAATTATTTCTGAATAAATTGGCTTCGTCTACTTAATTACGCCAGATGTTAATTTGCCAAAATTAATTGATTAAAATGTTTTGTTTTGTAAATATTCCAAATAACACCCTCTCTTTTTGAAAATGAAAATATAGTGTAGCAACAATTGTAGAGATATTCTAATGTTCTTTGTCAAGTCGATTGCTGATATAGAGTAATCAACTATCATGATGAAAGCATTAGTCACAATGTCCAGGGGATGCTAGGAAGTATATGTTCATAGCTACTCAGACATAGCCACTACTCGTGGAGGTTCCTTTCATGCACATAATGTTAACAAAGACTTAGATAATAATAGCTTCTCCACTAAAATAATATTTCATATAATTACATAAGTCAAAGCTTCTTCCAAAACATGCTTATTTATCCTTTATTATTGGTAACAGAGGGTGGATATTTCATACTATAAGGTAATTCATATTTTCAGAAATATGCCTGACAAGCAACATTAAAACAAAGTCTATCTTAGATTATCCTTTACATCATTTTAAGAAGTTCCATCAAGCTAAAATCCCTATAATTTTGGGTGTAAGTATTTCAAAGTTCACTTGTTGGTCTGTTTGGAAAAAAAATAAAGAGGTTTTTACAATATGTGATCTTGATTATTTTTCGACGCGTTAACGCACGCATCTCGCAAGCGCGTCTGTTTCTCAAGAGGTCTCAGGTTTGATTCCTGTATTGAGTACCTACTATTGGATTTTTGTAACTAAAAATTTCTAGTAGTGACTCAAGAGTCTGGATTTTATGCCCAGTGTAGACATTATACTCACCAACTATTACATAAAGAGATGTAAATATAACTGTTGGAATGTGGGAATGTGCTACTTTCCCTACTGCTTCTTAGATAACAGCTGTAATGGTATGTTTTTCTTTATAATTAATACCAGCTCACTCTAGAAGTAATTATCATTTGATTAATTCTGCATTTCAGACTGATGACAAAGGAATGTTTGCTACATCATTATCACAGGAATACAACATTTGTGCCGATACATTCCACTTGCAAAAGGTCGACCTTATGCAACTAGCTGTTACAGCCAGTCAATATGTTTTTGCCGAAGATGTTTGTGAAATGATAAATGATAAATTGAAACAATTCTCAGATAATAATAATTTATGAACATAAATTGCTATTATTATTCCAGTTCCTATTTTCTTATAAAAAATGATTTCACTTTCAATACCGCCTTTTTATTTAGTTAAATGGTCACTGATTTTTTCAGTTACATTTGCAGTGATTTTTTCAGTTACCTTTGCGACGTTACTGGCTCAGATTTGAGAAATTGAGAATGGCGGACCGGTAGGAGTTGCTTCTCCACTTTTCACTTAAGCGAAAACTGAAGTTAGAGAGAACAACCAGTGTTTCCGTCTAGGACACAGGTTCCCAAAGTGGTTCAGGTCCCAGGGGTCCACAGACAACTCGTAGGGAGTCTACGTTGGCGTGAAAAAATAATGGAGGTGCACAAGTAGTAAGTGGGTGTCCACAAAATTTATTTGGTTTCGATAATGGTGAACAAAAGTGTTGGCTTGCTTTCATCCCAATTTAGATAATATTATAAACACAACGACAAAATAGCTAGATTGCGAGAAAGATTTTGATAGCGTTTCCTTTATCATAATCGTGTAGAAAACAGTTATACTTTATAGTGTCGTTACAAATCTACCAACGAAAAAAAGAGCAGATTCAACATCCCAGAACGGGGAGATTTGCGATTATTCTTAACCTAATTAAAGCCAAATATTGATAATTTGCTGGCAATTTATCAAGTTATCCTTCCCATTAAAATTAAAGAGTTTTTTTAAATTCTTGGTTTTCATTATTTCTTACGTTATTAATTTGAATACGACTGTAATATTATTTTAATAAATAAAAGAAAATATTCTATTTTCATTTTCGATGAAAATCCATTGTCTGCCTATCCCAATAGTGAGTATATGTACGTGATTATTAACGAGTTTTGAGAAATAGTAAAAATTTGCAGCAGGGGTCCACCGAAATCAGGTAAATTTTGAAAGTGGTCCATGAGAAAAAAAGTTTGGGAACCCCTGGTCTAGGACATGGTCTAAAATAAAAACGAGAGAAGGAATTAGAATTAAGTGCCTTTCCAATATAGCTTCTTAATTAAAGATTTCAAACACAAACAACATGTTCCTGTTTAATAAATCCGTACCTTGGTATTAAAAATTTATCAATTAAAACAAGATGAAAATGTGACTCCAACTTAGATGTTATACTGGTTGACTATATTTAATTAAATTATAATTAGATTCAGTTCGTGTCCATACACCATCATTTCGTACGTAAACACATAATAATGATTCTTTGTTTACATGTTTCACGCTGTGGCTTGCTTGCTAAAAAAATATCTCATAATTTTTTCTGTAGTAAACGTGGCGATATAGTCATTGAAAAACTAGCGAAGTTTTATTATGTTAGGAAATAATTTAACCGGTAGTAAATCATGAAATTGTGTAAATAATGAAATTATTTTTAAATATTTTGATATGCTGCCAAAATTATTTTTGTTGGATGAATGTCGAATTTCTATTGTACGTAAGTAGTAGTGTGATTTTGTGGTCATTATGCATAGAGCACGTTTAACTTTATGGTTATATACACATACATTCATAGTCAATTAGTCATACATACATACGGTAGGGTAGACATAGTATAGGTACCTATTTTAGTTTATTTAATAACCTAAAATATTACAACTATTGTATTACAATTGTTGACTTTGTTCTTATCCAACATGAGTGATTTATCAGATTTTGCAAGCCCGAAAGGCGGAGATTCTGAGCTTCAAGATTTTCTCATGGTTGAAAAACAGAAAGCTCAATTCCATGCTCAAGTAAGTATTTTTATGGAATTTAATACATTGTCATATTAAATTTCTCATTTTCAAACCAACAATATATATTTTAAAGTTCTAGTAAGTGCAGTTACTCAATTAAATGCTACAGGATATTTTTTTTTTCTTTTTTTTGTCTTTAAAAATAAAAATATTTGATCTCTGTATTAAATAATTTACAGTAATTCTTATCATAGCTATGTTATACCACATACTCTACTCATAATTTATATAATCATAAATATAAGCAACGAATTGTCAGTTGTGCAATAGGACTGCTCATAGATTTGTTATGAATGCAATGCTTATAAATTGTTTCCTATCTATCTTCTATATTCCTTTATTACTCAGTAAAAAGTGTAACATTAAACTTTCTTCTGTGATTATTTCCGGGAGGCTACAACGTATGATTATTTTGAAAATACTGCAAAGAACTCCAAAGCTGCAATAACGTAATTACAAAATGAATGTTATTAGATTAACATATAAATCATCGTATTTTCCATTTTAGATTCACGAATTCAACGATTTCTGCTGGGACAAATGTGTTGAAAAGCCAGGTGCAAAATTGGACTCGCGAACTGAGACCTGTATAACAAACTGTGTTGAAAGATTCATTGATGTATCACTGCTTATCACCAATAGATTCGCACAGATGCTTGAAAAGGGTGGAGGAATGAATTAAATTGTTTTTTTTTTAATGAAATTAGTGGTGTCTCTTGCAAGAGGTCACTATTTCAACATTGTGAAATCAAGTTAATATTAGAGACACCATTATGTTTTGTATAAATAACAACCTTATTACATTTCTCAAACGTGCTGTTGTATTTTGTTAATTTTAATTTAGATAATATAGCTAAAATGATTATGTAAACGAGTTTGTTTCAGATTATATGTAGCATTTGTTTTAAAAGATATTAAGGGTGGTTCAATGAATAAAATTATATGTTAAAACCAATGTGTTTGAAATGGTTTTCTCTTGACTTAATTTCTAGTAAATAGGCATACAGTTCATGTTATGTTGACCATTACTTTCCGTATCATCCTCATACATTTTAATTTTCAAACTAGAATAATTAGAGAAAAACAAGTGCCACCAAAAAGTATGAAAATGTTTTATAGATACTCAAATATACTAAAGTATCTAAATTACTAAATACTAGACAAGTCTAAATGCAAACATACTAGAAAACTACTGTCAACAGTTAGGATGCAGTAACATGAGACAAAAAAGTATTTTGTATGTTAAATCTATTTATTGTGTCCAATGTAGTCTCTCATACCTCCATGTTGGATTACTGATAGCAGTGGGACGATTGCACTACTTGATATCATTAATGAATTGATTCATAATAAATATTATGTTGGAAATTGTTTGTCTTTTCGTATGGTTCTAACACGGCTTTCCAGTTAGAACACAATACAAACCTGGTTATTTAAAATGACAAATAGATGGGAAGCAAATGTAAACTTTCAGAGTTGTACTTTGTCATGTTTAAAATGAAATACATGTGATACATGTTCCTAAGCAGTATTCACATCTTTTTCTACTATGTTAGATTCAGTTATAGATATTGTTTAAAATGTATGATGAAATAAAAACAATTTTTGTGAACATTTTTTATTATAATACTTATGATTACTAAACACACTTATAAGTAAAAATCAAAATTTCACATTAATGTTAGATAATTGTTCTTCTGGGCAATGTGGTTATAATATAATAAGTTAATATATAGTAAGTAACACAAGATTCAGCTGATATGAATCCAGAAAATCAATAAGGAATATTATGTATTAAAAAAAAGTCACAGTGCCCAAGTTATTTTTGTTTTATCAGATTTATCTTCCAACCCGTCCTAGCTTTGTGTCTGTTCTTGGATCCGCTGTGACAGTTTGCACAGATACCAAAGCTTCATTAATTTTGGTTTGTAGTTCCCTCAAGTCTTGAACAAACAGCAGTTTCAATACATCAGAAGGTTGCTGGGCAAGAGTGATTTCAGATTTGGGACAGTCAACATGAGGTGCAGTCTTTAGAATTTTAGAAACTGCTGATAGACGAAATTTCGAGTCTGGGTGTGGTCCGACTCCAGTCAGTGCACAAACTCTGTCCACTCCTGCTTTGAAAGCTGCACTGTTAACTGCAATAAAATAATATTATTAACAATGCTGACTACCTCATTGGTTGTGTTGGTTACAAGTGTGACTGCCGAACGGGAGGTCCTGGGTTGGATTCCCGGGTCGGGCACTACTAAATTTAGATTTTCTAGTAGTGCCTCGGAGTCTGGATATGTGCCTGATGTATGGCAATAGGCTCACCACCTATCCCAAATGTAACTGGTGAAACATGGGAGTGTTGTACATTGCTTTAGCGATGACAGACATGATGTTACATTTTTATTAACAATACAAAATATACATGTCATAACTGTATGTGAATATAAAATAGTGTTCTTAATATTTTTAGCATCAGTCATTATAATGGCTAAGTAAAGTTCAAGCTTCTTACATATTTAATAACAACTGTTCAGCTGTGTACAGTGGTACTAGATTTTAAATCTGACTTTACAATCATTACATTAATAAATATTTAACATCTACTTATGAATTGTTTAGGTGTTTTTGGGCCTTTGTTCTTTTTATGCATCCATAGCATTAAATAATTTATATACAATAAATTTAATATTATTCAACAATAACATGTATCATACTTTTTATATTATGCAATTTTAGAATTAATATAAGAAAGAACACCAATATCTTATGTACCACTGTGAAAACTGTAAGTTTTACTTAAAGAGATGTTATAAAAAAGCTGGTGAAACTAATTGCACTATACTGCAATATATGTACATGAGTATTAATACATAGAAGTTTTAATTAGTGTCAGAGTGAAACTCAATATTCAGCTGAAATTGTAACATTGAAACTAATTGGACTATATTGATGCTAATTGCACTATAAATGAGTATTAATGTTAATACATAGAAGTTTTAATTAGTGTGAGAGGGAAACTCAATATTCAGCTGAAATTGTATCATGTGTACATAAAACAAAACTTTAAATGTACCCTTAAATAGGATGGATTCTCTAGTCATCATGCAATGTTTGATTGTAATAAATGAACACATTCAATTTTAACTTTAAGTACAATTAATCTCAAATAAAAATTATAATCTAAATGCCTGAACAACACTAATGTCTGTTAAGCCAGTTTTGCCTACTTTTTAACCACACTGAAATAGATGCTGTAACCAAAATTTTGTTACACTTGTATTTCTGATCAAAATATTCATCGTTTATATTGCATCATATCCCCAGATAGGACTTTTTAGTCAGCCTAAGTGTGCCAATGCCAATACACATTACAGACTGTCCTATGTGAAAGAGATATGTAAATATGTCTAGTTATACATGACAATACTTACAATCAAGATTATCCAATGGATTTGAGGACACAACATTTGGTGCAGCTTTCTTTGGCAGCTCCACTTTGACTTTGTTATATTTCGCAGCTGAAAATATAAATGACACAATACAATTATGATGTTCACCTACTTTAAGATCATACTGGTTCCATTATATCCAAGAACAGCTTCTATTCTCTAGGAATTTGTCATATATTTTGTATTAATAATAATTTTATATTGCATATACTTGAGTGAACAGCTGTACAATGTACTGTACATTCTCTAATTTACAATTAAGTCAACATTTCTATGTCCCACTGGTTGGTATGAGTCATTTTGATATTGCAGGAAGCTACAGCTGGCTCCATGCACACTCTATTTAGCAAAATCTTATTATATTAAAAGCCTATGAATCATACCATTATCTGCATACTCCAATCGAACTGCATATGACAGCAGCCAGTTCAACTGCTCATTCAATGTGCCATTTATAACAGGACTAACTAGATCCTTCTGGTAGTCTTCATAAGCGGCCGGCCATTTCTCTCCTTCTATATTTCTCAAACCTTCCCTCTCCTCGATCTTGTAGTGTCTTATTTTCTGATCCTCCAACCACAGGACAACGCTTCTGTATTCCTTTTCGTCTAAACGAAACAGAAATAATCATTTAATACTCAATAATTGCACTACCTAAGCACCTACAATCTATCTTTGATTTATGTCCTTGTTATGCTTTATGGTTGGTATACTTATTATAAAATTTAAGAGTTATGTTCATGATATTGATATATGTATGAACAGTATGGTCTAAATTTTATGGAACTTTAATATAACAAATTTGCTTACCTTCGCAATTGAAAGCTTCTGGGTTTGGGTGTCCTAAGGCGCTTAACTTCAACTTAAACATATTTTTCCGTTCCGATATTTAGATAAAACAAAATAACCTTTTAAACCTCAGTCTTTAGATTTAATTTGAAAGGATTAATGTCACAGGAACAGATTATACAGAAAACTGTATAAACTAATAATTTACAAAAATAAGATTTATTACAGAAATAAAATGTAATAAGTACCTAAAAAAAAGTTTAAAGAAGAAGGAAGATTATACTAAAATAAACTTAATTACGTTTTGATTTTCTTGTTACAAAGCTACCGGAAAACATTTCATTCATGACAATTGTAGCAAAGCAAATTAGCAAAAGTATCATCAATGGTTTCAAGTTTCAAGGTTATCTTATCTTTATCTTTTACGTAAACAGATGCACTTTATATTTAAAATGTTAGTATGACCTATTATAGCTCACGAAATAATGACTAAATGACTATATAGTCACGACTCACAACCATTCTCCCGTTCCCCGCACCGCAGTCATTGCACGTTACACGATATCGCTTAACGTGTAATAGTTTAGCAACTTTTTGTATTGTCAAAAAAGTGCACCATGTCTACTTGGATTAAAGAGAATTGTGTTTCGTTTTTTGAATTATTCTGCATAAAGGTAGTCAAGACGGGTCGCGTCCCGCAGCACATAGCCTTTATTATGGATGGAAATCGACGTTTTGCGAAGAAACATAAACATGAGAACAATGTTGTTGGTCACCACAAAGGTTTTGATAAACTTTCCGAAACTTTAAAGGTAGTTGTTTAAATTTGGTTGGTTTATGTATCTCTTTAAGTATTTTATGATATATATTCGTCATTTACAGTGGTGTTTAGATCTTGGTGTACCGGAAGTTACAGTGTATGCATTCAGTATTGAGAATTTTAAAAGGTCACCGGATGAAGTCAATGGCCTTATGGACTTAGCACGCGATAAATTTAACCGACTTTTAAATGAAATGTAGGTACCAAAACCATAATTTTTCTTAAATTAACTTTAAAGTATAATATACTTATATAATTTATTATATACTTTATATTATATACTTATATGTATTACTGAATACACTACTTAAAATGTTCAATTGTATCTATATTATCCTAATTCTTCAATCTACTTAGCAGTGAAAACACTGTCAAAATCTTGAATATAACTGCTGAGATTATAGAGTACCTATAGAAAGAAAGACAAAAACTTTTAGATGCACATTGTACGGTACTTTAGAATGTAAGAATCAAATTTCAAAATGTTATCATAACAACACAAGTTTTGCTATGTTTCCAGTGATTCAATCAATGAGTGGGGTGTGAGATTACATGTAGCTGGCCGTTTATCATTACTGCCTGAGGATGTACAAGCCCTCATGTCTAAAGTAATGCTTGCTACCAGAAATAACAACAAGTTACATCTTAACATTGCTTATGCTTACACAGGTAAAGTTTGTCTACTTTATTAATAAATTTGTTGACATATTAACAGGTGAATATACATATAACAATTCTAAGGGTCTCAGGTGGAGTTTTGTTGTTTTTTATGATGTCTCTCATGGTATTTAAGGTAACATAATTCATCCATTTTATTATGATTTCTTTACCCATTATTGTAGCCTATTGCAAAGCTAACACTTACAAAAATTAAAGTAATCCCAGAAAAATATCTATAAACTGTAGGTGGCATAGTAATTGTTATTTTATACTGTAATAGATGTATGAAGTGTGAAACCAATACTAATGGACCAAGAGCCCGCGGCTCCCAGACCTCCGTTATATTATAAAAGCTAAAAGTTTTTCTGTGGGTACCTCTAACACAGGTTACAATGATCAGCAAGTATGGAATTTGGATCGCGGTGGCTTCAGCCGGCAACAGGTAGTAAAGGTGAGTAAAATGTGC
>DWFO01005678.1:0-10367 GCA_018246595.1 Mimoniades nurscia nurscia
AGGTGTTTTAGCCAATTTCTTGGCTGAAATGTCCAAAAAAAAAGATAGCGAATTCGCTAACTGTCTCTTAAAACTATTTCATCAATAGTAATAGTGTTTCGTTTCCATCAGAAAATAAAATCCAAGTGAGTTAATAATTAAAGAGCGCACCACCATTAGCTCCGAAAACGATCATGAAACGACATCGTGCAGCTGGAGAGAGCTAAATGGCACGTAAAATTAATATCCTGCAGTTTTTGACGTCTTTATATTAACTCTCATAATTAATAACTGCGTGTCGCCACACCACGATTTTGCGCGCCGCAGATTAATCGAACCGTGTAATGTTTCGATTATCTGAACTCATAAATCATTAGCCCAGTAATTAAGTCGGTCACCGAGCAGTGTTCCTTACATCACAATTATCAATACTAAAACATCTCTGAATGAGATTATAAGTCAATCGTTGCAAATATCAAAGCGTCTGTTATTATTTCTTTCGAGCAAAAATTAACTATATTTTTGTTTAAGTTATGCGCCCCAGTGAACACTTAATTAGTGGCTTGGTTCGTACCTTTATTAAACAAAAGATATCCACACGGAAAATTGTTATGTAAACAGCAGCAGCTCATATACACGTTAACTTGTTTTAAAAACATTCGAGTCATTTTGTTTTGAGATGTTTTATGTGTCGCAATCGTTTGTTATTAATATTCATATAACATACTTCTCTGTATTTCAGTGTTATATTTATTACATGCTACATAATACCTTGTAGAATACACTCCCTGACCCCGTGCCGGGACACTGGGTATGGTAAGAGATGACTAAAACCGGCACTGGCAAATAGCAATATGGCGCAGTCGGCATAGGCACAGCTACATGCCCTCGCCGCCTAAGGGCAACAGCATAGGGGCGATGCGAGAGCCTGTGCTCTGCGATCCGCAACGCGCAGGCCCAGCGTGGGGGTTATGGGCACAACTTCTAACGATGATAATGATGAATACTTTTATCACCATCAACATCAACTCTATCGTATCACTGTAGGACACGGATTAATCCTCAAATTAAGAAGCGTAAGTAATAATCATAGTCTGTCACTGGGTAATATAATAAATATATCTATCGAAACATAACAAAATTCTAACTCAAGCTAAAGCATGTATCGATCTTACGTAAGTACAAAAAGATGACACCAATTTGGATAATTAAATAGCCGCTGTAGAGAATTTTAAAGTAGAGGTTGGATATTTTGTAAAAAGAAAAAAGCCCGCGACTCGAGCGATACAGAACTGTACGTTATTAATAAAACAGTCGTCTGCATCCATTAATTCAGTTCTTGTCCCGTCATATTTTATCATACGGCGTAGCACTTGACGTTGCAAAAACGTACCCTCACCGGATAAAAGGAGCCAGTGACAATCTATTCATCTCGAATTTTCATGTGATGCGTTTGTGCGCAGAGGGCTTTAAATTTCATGGTCTCTCCTAATCTCCAAAAAGGGTTTTCGGTATCTTTCCGTTAGGGTAAATCTATGGACGTATTTGTTAACAATTATTTTGTTACTCGCAAACTGGCTCGAGCGACATACACAACGGACATAATCTTATGTTACACTGTTTAACTTATGTGCTTTTTATTATTATATGCTAATAAGCAGGCATAACCAAAAATATTCATAATTCCTAGACATGCGTATTAATAGCACTTTCCGCCAGTCATTTCTTGGGGAATAGTAAAAGTAGAAAAAAATGAGGTCACAAGTTTGAAGCCAAATCTACGTCAAATTTCAAGAAAATTAGTTCTTCGGTTGCGACTTAAAAATGTAACAGACAGACAGACAAAATTATTTTCGTATTTAACATTTTAACATGGACTCATAGAGTCTATTTTCATCCCAAACAACAAAAGTTTTGACATAAAAACATAACAGTCAAGCCGTTTTCATGTCATGTTCATAACAGTTCAACGGGTATTAAAACAATCTCATTTATACACATCCATATACATGTAACTATCGATTTCCTTTAATTTAATCGACATCTACGTTTCATTACTCTAAATAGTTTTAATTATAAGGTATCTCATATCCATGAAGAAAACCGCTAATCCCCATATGATGTACACTAAAATAATTTTACGTCTTTTTTTTTTCTATACAGCCATTGTGTTTCGAATTAGTCAAGTAAAAAATTATTTTCAATTTTTCTTGCTTATCTTCAAAGGAAGTTTAGAGCGCCGTTAAGATATGAAGCTCGTTATAAAGAAAATTCGTTGCAATTATTTTTAGACCGCCACGATAATCTAACAGAATCGTCCACAAAGCCCCTAAATAAGGCTATCGTTCACACACAGGTGTGGTACTAAGATATATCAAATGACATTTTCACTAATTAAACAAGCATTATACCTTTTTAAGCTCCATTCAGACAGTCGAATAGCTCAAATTGTCACTCGCTCTTTCATTTGAGAGGTTAAGCTTAAAAGATATTGAATACAGTCAAAACGAGGAACGTTACAAATAAATAACTTTTAATACACGATGGTTTATTTGATGATAATGGTTTATTTTCATGTAGCCAAGTACCAAATAGTAAGTTATAGAATATTAAGACATTTACTGTCAAGACAAGTGCCTACAACGGTACAGAATCTCTGAATAAAGATCATTCGATTACTTTGAAGTGGAGTTTAATCGTAAAACAAGGGGTGACGGGAACGGCCCGGGTTCCAATTTGTGTTTATAGATACCTCAGTCTGTACAAGTTGATAAAGAAGTCGAAAGAATATTACGACTTCCATATTATAGTACCTCTACTCTTAATAAATTCGCTCTTTTAAGAGAACAGCCTCTTGGCTTCTTTATTAACTGTTGGTATTCACAGTCGTTTGTAAAAGTCGCATTTATATATAGTCTTAATACTTCTCCTAACCCTTTTTAATTCTGAGGGAGGACTCGTGCTCGACAGTGAAACTATAGATGGATTATGATAATGACGTCTTTCTTTAACTGATATAGTCTTTGATCTATGAACGACAAGTCACTGGATTGTTATTTTTCTTTATGAAGAAGGTTATGCTGACGATAGTGGTCTTCTGTAACTTAGAATACTATGGCAATAGGTTTATTAATGTTGGGAGCTCTTAATAGTACCAGTTATTAATAAAACTGTTAATAAGACCTTTAATACAAATTTGGGAAATCATTACAAGTTAGATACTGTGACAGTTGTTAGTATTAGTATCCATCCTATTGGAAGTTGGTCATAGACGCTTTGGAATCCCAATAAAGACGGCTAACGTGCAACTCTTGAAGCAAAACACGATTCATTTTAATAATAACTGTTTCACGATAGAAATATTTGCAGTGGTGACACTGACGCTGGCGACCCAATTATTATGTTCTACATCACAGTTTTACCTAATTGTGAAATACACCATATTATATTTGGGCATTTGTACCAGTTTTACAAAATCTCATATATGTAATTATTTCCGACAAAATACAACATAATACAACGAAACTATATCTATTAAAGTACGATATATGCGTATTTAATAACTTTTTTATGTATGATCTCTAACTATAACGATCTTCTAGGATGAAAATTGTTACAAAAGGCATGCTGAACTAGAAGAAAAAATGTTCATTTAGTATTTGTGTAGGTAGACGATAGCGTATGTTATATGTATTATATATTATATGTATTGCAGGACGTGACTTTACATCGATCGTGAGCACTTAGAACTTCTCTGAATCATACCATTACAATTTCGTATTACAATGCTTTGTCGTTAATATTAAATGTAGCGTTATCTGCCGACAGAGGGTCCATTTAAATTCTCTTTATTGTGAGGGGGATATCAAAAATACTGCAGATTGCTACTAAATTATTAACTTTGTGTATCTGTGCTTTTGAATCTATTATAACATAGCCCGGGCGGTAGTGCGTAGCAGCTTTCCCGAGTGATTCTAATATTTAAAGCTTGCACACACACACCTATGTTTCGTAATTCGTTCGTCTGACAGAAATGACGCTACGGCTGTCCCAGGGCATTATTAAGGTTCAAACAGACTTATCAGAACCTTTCAAGACGCATGAGAGCCCAGATAGAGGGATGTGCTCTCCTGTTTATTGTTTAATATTATCCTAGATGAATATGTCCGTGATGCAAACATCAAGACTACAGGTAATATATTTTATAAAGGTTTATCACCTTTGATGCATCTTATCATACCATTTCCCTATTACATCCCGATTCATACAGGTTACCAAACAATAGTTCCGATAAGAACTTTGGTTCGAGAAGAATTGTAACAAAGCTAATGTTATAATAGAACCAATAATGAGCATAAGCAGACTTTGTAGACAGACAATATATTAAGTTTGTAAACAATATTTAATACATGTAGTATGGAGCATCTTTAAAAATTATGTATGTATTACCAGGTTAGAACCTGTTCGAAAATAAATACATACGCAAAAGTTACAACCTTTTATAAATTCTCTACCATGTTCATATTTACTCTTCGTAAAAGATAATTTTACTTACTATAAGAGGTGTCATTCCCTATTCTGAACCATTAAACTTGAATTGAGTTAGGGAAATAAATTGGGAACAGTTCGTAAATTCATGTATACGATCTAAAATGTAAAAGAAGAAAAAAAAAGCACTTTAAAGTTTAAAATGGATATCATAAATGTAAAATGCCAAAAACTTCACACCCTTTAATGAACAATGAAGAAAACTCAAAAGTGCATAGATTTTTCGCGATGTTTTCTTTCACCGTTACGGCATGTCATGTTTAGTTTTAAAAACATATGTAATATTTGTCAATAGGTGCCAAGATTTGACCTTAAAACACAGTCACAAAATAAAAAAATATATAATTTGTGAGTAACCTAGCCTTATTTATACATAGAAAGTAATTCACAATATGTAGCTGCTTTATCTATATTATCTAAAACGAATATTCGCTAGGGGCGTTACTTAAGAAACTCGCAACAAAAGAAACGCAGCCAACCTTGCACATAATGTGTGGCCCCACTGTCAAAGTTTACGGTCTTAAGTTATACGGATTCGCGTGCGAAACTTCACGTTTGGATATATTTATTTATAGGATAATTAGCGCTAGAATATAACTACAAACACGAGTGTAATGCATATTCCGCACCATGTCGTACCATCGTAAGTTTGCAATCTTGACAGCCCAAAAATGTAAAAGCATTTGTATTCTCTTTTCATTGCATAACATCGTCTTTTTTAGCAGAGTTATTTTGATACAATGTATGCACGATATGGCCCTTATTTATGGATTATCCCCGCTGTCCTATGTATTCGCGTATTTTACGTTACGTTTTGCTGTTCACTTCACGAGCAAAGTACGAGTACAATTAGACCTTTTGGCTACAAACCATTAGCAATCTACTGCTTTTTATGGATTCCTGTCACTTAAGCATACCTGAAGCTCACTCCACTTCCCCCAGACGGCATTACCTAACAGATTTAGTCAACAAAAAATTGTATTATTTCACATTATACAAGCTACATGCTCTGTTACGTTCGAAATAATTAACATTTCGTATCTTCTTTGGCAACAAACTCCATTAGGGTACTGTTCAAGTACAGTTGTAAAGAAACTTGGTTTCGAGTGTTGCATTGAAAATGCATTTTGTATTTTATCAGTAAGTAACTTATAACAATTTCACGGCAAACAGAAATGCACGTCGGAAGTTTGGGTATACATTTATACATTTAATTTACCTATTCAAATTATTAACATTTTCTATGTAAACATTATTAAATTGTGTTTGATTCCTGGGACAGACGTTGCATAACACCCGTTTCTTTCATTAGTGATTAGCCAGTTAGTGCCTAAATATTTTAAATGGCGTAACTGTGGATTACGATCTGAAGAATGTTATTATATTAGCAATATAAATTATTGTTCTGCATAAGACGGAACTTATAAATAATGATTTCGGACAAGGGCGAACTTTTATCTAATTTTAAATAAGCTGCTTATTCAGAACAGTTTTCTTTTTAGAAACTGCAAATCGAAAGATCCTGCGTTCAAACAGCGGGTCGGGCACTATTAGATTTTTCGGAGTATGGATTTGTGACCGATGTATAGGAATACGCTCACCACCTGTCCCATGGTGAGACGTAAACGTAACTGGTGCATCATGTTTTCTATAATCCTTTGCCTACCTCTTGAGCATTACAGGCGTGATGTTACGTGATACGAAACCAGATAAAGGTCTTTGAACTTAAGTATCCATTTAATGGTAGTTATTAATGTATCATTATATCATCATGCCAAATCTCCTTCTTTGCAGGAAGATGATACCAGGAGCTGAATATCAAAATCCTTACAAATCCGTTTGGTAAAGATAGATGTTTTATTGGTGTCCTGCGGCATCTTCATTCAAATACAAAGTACTCGTACATTAATATCTAAATTATAATCATCATCAGCCTATTGCAGTACACTGCTAGACATGGACCAAGCATGAGACTTGGACGTCGCAGAGCGTAGCTTCTCGCACTACTTACGCTGCAGTCCGCAGGCAGCTAGAGCATTTAGCTGTACCTAGGCAGACCGCGCCGTCAGTGTTATATATATATATATATATATATATAACACTGATATATTAATCCATAACTTATGAGCGAAAAAAAAAGAAACCATTTTTATTGCTCCACTAACAAAGGTGCTTTTATAATCGCTAAGCCAGTCAGCATACGTTTTAAGACCGGACATATTAAAATTTGTATTGAAGCGTATTCGAGGGAGTTGTAAAATTGTTCCCCCCTCGCCCCTTCCAAGTTTAGTTTCAATATAGTATATATCGATTTTACATTTATAAAAAGTTTGCATAATGGATTTGAGAAGAGTACCTACATATATTAAGATTGTCACCGACATGAAATAAAGAAGTTGACCCTTGTTTGAACTTGTCTTAACAAATCCCAGGCAAATAATATGTGACCCGTACAACTGTTTGAACTTTAATGTTTATTAATCTTAATCTAAAATAAAGAATTACGCTGCATTTAATTCATTGCCGCATCAGCTACATTCAAAATTCGAATCTATGAGATAGAAAAGCTTCAGGATGTGTAAAAATAATTTAAATGGTTAATTGATTAAACAAATTTAAAAGCTTATTTTCTACGCATATCTCGCACATTCAGCGAAGGCAATTTACTATTAATCAATTTCCGTTTAAAATTCCTGTTTAACTTTAAATTTTTAGACCATTCAGTGCCCGAGATGCCTTGCTTGTAGTGCTGATTAGTCGACCCGGTGTACAGCAATAGGATCACCACCTATTCCATAGTGGGAAGTAATAATAACTGATGAAACGTGGTAGTGTACTACACTCATCTAGCTATCTCTTCGGGGATTACAAGCGTGATGTTATGTTAAGAGTCCGAGATATAGATCCGGAGATACATTATCATCATCATTAGCGTCTCTAATAACACACCACCAACCAAACAACTTTTATATAGTTTTCTTGATTGATCACCGGCATTTATATAAAACAGTAGTCTGGTGTCGATTTTCGATATTCATTTACTAAAAAGCCAATTTTTATTTGCTTATGTTTTACGATCAGGGGAGCTGCATTCAAATGCAAATCTATGGCTATTAAAATACCGACAGTATCCATAGTGTGTACTGTATATACAGTCCTATATACAGTCCTATATAAAGTCTTATATACAGTCCTATATGTTTTGCGCAGATCAGTATCGCCACCAAATCCATTTTTACCGGGACTCAACTGTTTTAAACAATGTAACAAATATAGCTGTTCAAATAGAGGCATGAATAATTATCTTTACTTATTTATTCAATTAAGGCTCAACTGACGAGTTATGTACAATAACCTTACGTTATACTACAGTCAGTCGTGTAACCGCAATGGTAGGTGCGCACGACATACGCAATAAATGGGCAGGAATGTACATAAATGATATAAAATAAAATAGGATCATATTTTGTCATGTCAATTCCATTCCTGTCGCTGAATTATTAAACGTCATGAAGAGAATATTTCATACATACAATATCATATTATAGATAGATACAGTCCGCACGTCTTCCTCTGCGCGCATATTGATCTCTATTAAAAGTCTTCATGAAGATGGACCTTAAACAGGACAATCACTTGTTTCCGTTGTGGTCCTTACGAGTTACAGGGAGTTATTACACTTAAACATGGTTAATTCGGTTAAAGCATTTCTATTAGTGGCGATTAATTTATGACTCTTCGCAGTATTTGCACTATCTTTTATTTGTTTTGTCTCTGTTGGACTGGAATGTTGGACAATAATATAAACGTTATATTTAAAAAAAACCTATATATAGCATTAATAAAAATATGCACAATATAGAGAAATAGCATTAATGACAAATCGATACCAAAATCTAGCGAAACAGTGACACTATGTAAGACATTATAGGCGTGTACCTATTGCCATACACCAGGGACATGCCCATACTCCGAGCCACTACTAGAAAATGTAAGTTAGAAGAATTCAATAGTGCTCGACCAGGGATTAAAACTCAGTACCTCTCGATCGGCAATCACGTTTGCAGCCAACACGCCCAGTGTGGCAATTAAGTTATCTTAACTGAGTAATCTTAGCTTACAGCTAACTATGTATTATTTTCATTTATAATCAAGAAAGTGGAAAATAAAATTACTACCATAAACAAATGTGATCACTTGATGAGGTAAGGTAGTCCGAAATCTTCGAAACCAGCAAACACTTTCAAGAAAGTGATCAAGGTAGAAAAAACCCGTCAGGACTGTGAGAATAAAGATGTTAGATACTTGCTGCATTGTGCCTACCTCGAAAGCTACCTGGTGTGATAATATCAGAATAATAATGATACTATGAGACCGATTCAGTCCATATAAACGTAGGGATTCCCTAATCGTAGTACTGCTTGCACAACAGGTTGATGGTCGACGTCCTTTTTCTATGGAACTTTTCTGATCACTTTTCCCATGAGGACAATGATCTAAAAGCTGCAACAAGCGGCGGTTCACTCCCAATACCGAAACGTTGTACTTTGCTCCTGGAGCAATCTGTCCGATTGGAGTATTCTCTTTGACCAGCTTACCTTTGTGGACTAAGCTTTGTGTACGTGGTACAGGTAGCAATATTGAAATTGTAAATTAAATATGTCACTAAAAGGAATGCCATCACAAAAGCTTATTTAAGTGGTTTCGAAAACGGAAAATGTATTTTCATTTAATAAATTATGACCAAATCCTTATATAAGTAATTTCATCGTCAGACATAAGGTATATAAATACATGTAAAATATTTATAAAATACGAGGATCGGTTTGATTTTTTTAATATTGGTTTTCATATTATTTTACATTATAAAAACTTCTGTTACATTTGCTATTAACTAGCTCCACCAAATTTAATAGACAAAGAGAGGAGTTAAAGAAAACGATAAAAGAAAACGAAAAAAAGAAAACCATAGATGAAGCAGAGTACAGAAAATTATCTAAAATTAAGAATATGCATGGGTCCTAAAACAATATCTTAATGCTCAGTGCCTTTAAGGTACGAGTACTAACAAAAAGGCCTCGTTGGACTCTCGTAGATAATATTAATTTGAACTCTGTTAACTTAACCACAATAAGATCGAAAATTCAGGATCAATTATTAAAGTTTAGCAAACTGTTACTTAATAATCGCGATCACTACTAACAGCCTGAAAGCCTTCTAAACACGGAAGTGTAAGAAACTTTGCTACTAGACACCGTACAACTATGCGTCTGTAATTTAATAAGCTGCCGTCGTTCTTGTAAGTATTTTATATTTGCCTAATAAACAGGCGACCCACCTGGCGGTGCGTGGTGACCGTCGCTTATAATCGGATGGAACGACCGAGGAGTGCCCAATGGATTGTAAACCTATTAAGGACAGTTTCTATGTGTCTTACTTGAAAATCCACATGACACAACGCCTCGGGAATACGTCAGACAGAAGTCGATTTTACATGACAATCGTGTATATTTTTATTAATAAACTATAGAATGTAAGAACAATTATCAAGTAAATTTATATCTTGGGACATCTCTACACATGAACATGTATTGTGTACGAAAGTTAGCCGAACCTGTACTAAGACAACCTGACGCCCTATAGATATCATATCATATACTTATATACAAATTATAAACTTATGTAGATAGGTAAAATGTGGGAGACTACGATATATACTTCTTTGTCGACCTCTTCGGCAATATTCTCCTTCTTCGTCGAGTCGATAACTGATCGTGAGTGTTCAGCCATCGTGTTGAAAGGATTAGTCGCAATGTCAAGGGTGCGCCAGGCAGTGTGTT
>DWFO01005679.1:0-10366 GCA_018246595.1 Mimoniades nurscia nurscia
TGGGGTTGGCTTTGACCCTAAGGGTCTTGAAGCCTTCATCGGAGGCGCCCCCCTCTGGGTGAGTTGAGGGGGGGCTAAGTTGAGGGGGGGCTATATATTGACGCACGAAACTTCTGGTTATGTGAGTGGTTCCGAAAAGGTCCATTTTTATCTAAAAACAAACATGTAAAACGTCGCGTATAACACATGATTTTCTTATATTCTATCAAAACAGCATTCGTGCGCCTTGTAATAAGTGCAAATGAAGTTGGCTTGGGCTCCTAAGATGGAATTCAAAAGTCCTTTACAGACTAAAGAAAGTACGATTTTTCTTTGATAACGATTTAGTTTTAACGCCATCTAACATTACAATATTAAAGCTGCATGCATATAATCATCACAAGGGAGTTTCAGATTGTTACATTTATGAAACTGCGCCATCTCGTAATAAACTTTGTAAGTGATACCTTCGGATTATTATCTACATTGCTTTTTAAAATATGATTAAAATTAAATATTTAACATTTATATTCTTGGTATAAAACCGAACTTAATGTTAAATTATCTTGACAAAATTATAATACAAAAAAAGGAAATTCCTCGATAATACAGACTAAATATATCATATGCTACATGACATATGCATAATGTATTTTCCTATGCTATATTCTGTGTAAGCTTCGAGTTTCCGAGTTGCTTGTCATCGTTATTGAAATATAAGTTAGCGCTTTATAATTTCAAACAAAAAATAACTGAAAATATATGTTTATAATTCACTAAAACCTATTATCGAAGTAATAAAAAGAGCGAGCCGACAATGAGTTCAATTGGAACAGGAGTAAGTACATATATTTTTAACCCCGGACAAGTCATAACCCGATGATTTTTCCCACAGATTTTATAAAATAAAATACTTTTTATCTTTTTACCACTATATTCCTACATTTTATATCGCATTCACCCTGATTTCAAGTTTTGAAGGAATTTGAATTTTGTGAGGTTATAGTTCATTTCTGCTTATTCATTTATTGTCATCGTGTATTTCAGTACGATTTATCTGCTTCTCAATTCTCGCCTGATGGACGAGTATTTCAAGTTGAATATGCGGCAAAAGCTGTGGAAAACTCTGGAACTGTAATCGGTTTGCGGGGCAAAGATGGTGTAGTATTTGCTGTAGAGAAACTGGTAACATCAAAGTTATATGAGCCGGCTGCTAACAAAAGGATATTCCATATTGATGAGCACGTTGGCATGGTAAGCTTTAGACATGTTTTACTGCATTAAACCTTAACAAGTATTTATCTCCAGGTTCGGATAAGATTTTTTTTTGAAAAGTATCTATGTAAGGCAGCCTATGTGCATATTATAATGTTGCTTTTATTTTAGATTTCTTAAAGGGTAGATAGAGAGAAATGAGTGTCAAATATCTGTATCCTTGCAGGCCTGATGTTCTTCATCTACATTTAGCACTTCTTCATACATGTAGACCAGTTTCAGAGACTTCGGATAATTAATATGAATGCCTCCTTGGTTGTGTTGATTGTAAGCACAACTGTTAATAAAGAGGTCCTGGTTTCAAATCCCAGGTCAGGCATTGGGTTTTTGTAATTTAAAATTTTGACTAGTAATCTACCAACTGCCTTGTTGATGGTGTTAGTTGCAAGTGTGAGTGCCGAACAGGAGGTCCTGGGTTCCATTCCCAGGTCGGGTCTTCTATATTTTCTGATTTAGATTTTTTAGTAGTGGCTCAGAGTTTGAATATGTGCCCAGTGTATGGCAATAGGCTCACCACCTATTCCATAGTGTAATGTAAACGTGACTGGTAAAACATGGGAGTGTTCTACATTCCTCTGCCTACCTCTTCGGGGATGACAGGAGTGATGTTATATTAAGAATAATCTTATTATGTTTAGAGTAATGAAATTGCAATAATTTTGCTCCTCCCACAGGCAGTGTCGGGTCTTATCTCAGATGCCAGACAAATTGTGGAGACAGCTCGCTCAGAAGCATCAAACTACAGATCGCAGTACGGCATACCAGTTCCACTCAAGTATTTGAATGAGAGAGTGTCAATGTACATGCATGCATACACATTATACAGTGCTGTCCGTCCATATGGCTGTTCCGTGGTAATGGGCACTTGGTCAGAATATGATGGACCTCAGATGTACATGCTTGACCCCAGTGGAGTTTCATTGGTAAGTGGTTTTTCAAAATTATTACAATACCTTTAATTTTATACATATGTATTTATTATTACTATTATCAAATATTAAGTGCAACTGCTGAACAAAAAGTCCTGGGTTCCGTTCTCTGGTCAGGTACTATCGGATTCTTTTAACATTTCACTTGTAGTCTGGAAGGTGGATTTATGTCCAGAATGTGGCAATAGAATATACCCTTATTGCTAGGTGGGATGTATAATTTAGTAACTGGATTGTGGGAGTGTACCTATGCTTGCCCATTTACTGCTTTGACTCTAGTTTTGCAGAGAATTTAATCCCAAAAATCAAACACATATTGCATAAATAAAATAAAAAATACAGTTGCAATACGACAAATTTTTCTCTTTAAACAAAAAAGTAAAGTTTATATGTTCTATAATCTGTATATGTAGTTCAAGACTTGAATGATAGGTATCATAGTAACAATATTTAATTTGCCTCCACCTTTTGGAACCTTATACAACCCTGTTTATTTATTTTATCTGTTTCAATTTCTGATTTTCTCTTTTCAGTCATACTTTGGGTGTGCGGTGGGAAAAGCCAAGCAAGCTGCAAAGACTGAAATAGAGAAATTGAAACTTGCTGATATCTCTGTTAGAGAGCTGGTTAAGGAAGCTGCAAGAATGTAAGTATAATATTTTTCCTATATGTCCTAAATGTATATAAAATATCTGTACAGAGTTGTCTCATAATGGTGATTATATTTATGTACCAGTAGATAAAAATTTATAGGTTACTTTAAATTTAATCTAAAAGTTTATACCACTTTTTGCATATTTTATTTAACTATAGTGGAAGTGTATACATCATCACAAAGTAGCAATAGCCTAGTGACATAGAATTCAGCCTCTCACTCTGGACTGGATTGAAAGTGTCCATATCTTTACATGTTACTAATAGTAAAGGGAAAAATTGTAAGGAAACCTACACACCTAAAAGTTTTCGATGACATTCTTTGTGTGAAATGTGCCAAGCAACATGGCCAGTGAAACAGAATATAGCCCTTAAAGCTCTTCTCATTCAGAAAGGAGTTCTGTGTCGAAAAAGGGAACAATCAATCAATTTATTATGATACAGCATTACAATATTACTCCAGTTACATTTTGTGCTATTGTGGGCCCACAAGTGAATTTCTTAGAATGGGTTTTATATCACATACACAATCTCTATCATTACTTTTCTATGCCTGCAAGTCCTGCTTACATGAAGTTTTTCACTGAGCACACGACACCTTCAACCACCGCGGTCGGCTGTGAATGTTTCATTGGCTTGTATGACATCCGTCGATAAATACACGCATATCCACAGTGACAGCCCTCAGATGCACACACCATATGATATTCCCCCAAATTCATTTATAGCAGTTATATATCGAACTTATAAGTATTTTTGTCTTGTCCAGTATCTATCTGGTACACGATGAACTCAAAGACAAGCAGTTCGAGCTGGAGATGTCCTGGGTGTCAAAAGAAACGAATGGTCGCCACCAGCTCGTGCCACGTGAAGTGGCAACCGCTGCCGAGAACCTAGCCAAGCAAGCTTTGGCTGACATTGAGGATTCTGACGATGGGGATATGTAAATGAATATTTAATTAATAAATTTTTAATAAAATTTTCTTTTTTATACTCCTCCCTGTTTGTATTACAAATTTTTTTGATAATCATGATAAAAATTTGTTGATTGTTGTCGCTAATGGCTTTTGTAAGATAAAATATTTTACTAAAAATGAAGATCATTTCTTATTCAATTCTAACTTCACTAAATTTGCTTACTTTACGAATTTGTTTACCTTATGAATACGTTTTTACCGCGTACATGCAAGAGGTGAAATGAGCTTTTATTTGATGCTTTCACGGATCACTATGACATAGAATAACAGTTCTTCAAGGAAAGTGCAATGAGGAAAACCACTTACGTTCAGATGGCCCAATTTGTCAGGATGAATATAAAAAAAAAGAATTCAAATAAATGTAAGTAATATTTTTAGGAGTTTGTTTAATTATGGGCGTGGCCCCTTTGCCGAATATCCGTATGTATTGGGCACCTGAACTTGGCATACCTCTTATCATGGAAACGATGTCAGTAAACCAATTTAAAAAGATTTGCCAGTTCCTGCATTTCAATGATAATACAACACAGCAACCCTCTTGTACTCCAGGTCATGATCGTCTTCATAAAATTAGGCCAGTATTGGAGACTCTTAGAAAGAAGTGTCAAAGTGTACCAAAACGAGAAGCTCTAGCTGTTGACGAGCAAATGTGTGCAACAAAAGCTTCCAATATTTTGCGGCAATATCTCCCTAATAAGCCTCACAAATGGGGATACAAGTTGTTTGTGCTTTGTGACGATCGTGGTTTCGCATACGATTTTGAAATTTTCTCAGGAATGGAGAACGATCCTCAACTTAGAGATCCAAGTGAGCCAGACTTAGGAGCTAGTTCAAATATTGTCGTCCGCCTAGCTAGGTGCATACCTAGGCAACAACAATACAGATTATTCTTTGACAATTATTATACTTCTCCAGAGTTGATTTCATATTTGTCAAAACAAGGAATAATATCACTGGATACAATAAATAAAGGTCGATTTGGGAAAGATCTTCAAATGCCTTCTCTGAAAGATCTCAAAAAAGACAAGGTAGAAAGAGGATTTTCTGAAGAATGGGTAGCGGATGTTGATGGAGAGGATATTGTGATTGTTATGTGGTACGATAATAAACCTGTCATTCTGGCGTCATCTTTTGTAGGTCAGCAGCCAGTTCAGTCGGTTAAGAGATATTGCAAGAAACAGAAGAAGTATATACAAGTAAATTGTCCTCAGATAGTAAAAACGTACAATCAACACATGGGTGGTGTCGACCTGTTGGATTCGTTCCTGGGAAAATATAAAATCAAGATGAGAACTAGGAAGTGGTACTTACGATTATTTTATCACCTTCTTGATGTCATGGTTATCAATGCATGGTTATTGTACAGAAGAGTCGGGGAACAAAATGGGACACCAACTCCACTGAAATTGAAAGACTTCAAATTTGAAACTGGGAAGAGTCTTTGCATGTGCGGCAGATCAATAATAAAGAAAAAAGGTAGACCATCATCGCTGCCCGATGAAGTTGATTTAAAAAGAAAGAAGCCTAATACAGCAGTCCTGCCTCCTCGTGATGTCCGGCGTGATGGATTTGAGCACTTTCCTGCATGGGGCCAAAAACGACAAAGGTGTAAGTTACCTGGTTGTAAAGGAAAAACCTACATATCATGTCAAAAATGTCGAGTTGAACTCTGTTTGAATAAAGATAACAATTGTTTCAGGGACTTTCACCATAAATAATACTAAGTAATCTTTTTTGTATTATTGTTTTGCTTTTTTTTGTATAATCTGCGAGTTACTACTTTAAAAAAGTGATAATTGTTCTATTATTTTAAATGCGGGCCAAAGTACAGTTAAGGCACAGTGTACCACATGTGGAACTGAATAAAAAAACTGATTTTCTAATAAAATACTTCACTGAGATTTTTTTTATTATTTTTCCGAGAGTATTTATCATTCATAGTATCGTAATATATTTTTTTTAACCACAGAAAAAAAGTCATGCTTTGTAGGGTTAAAGCTTTTATTGTGGAACTCGTTATGTACTTTAAACTAATACGTTTGTTTTATAATTAACGCCGCTCTTAAGTCGCTGATCGAAACTTAAGAGCGACTCAGGTGCTACGAACTTAAGACGGAACTTGAGATCCTTTTATTAATACTAGCCTAAGTTTTAATCCACTTACTGTGTGAACCTACTGAAGAGCTGAAAATAAATATTAGATGGGATCCGGCGGTTTCATTCTTCGTCTCTTATCGTGACCGCATACCTACACCAACTTCCGCCCATATTAGTGACCCGCTTCTTTGGACCGGCCGGCAGCGAAAATACCTATCGCTGATTCTAAGAGTTTGGGACATCGTGAACCTGCCTCCCGCAACTGCTGTGACTGCATTACAGCTGTTACCTACGGTGGAGGGCCCAGCATTGTAAGATTCGACATATTTCCAAAAACAGGATCAAACAGATTTTCGCTGCCGCGTGCTCCTTCGATTGGAAATATCATTTCGCGTCCCGGATATCAAGACGGATGCGACTTCAAGACAGTGTAAAAGTGCTGAAAAACATTCATGGACGCTCGTTTGATGGTTTCCTGAAATAGTTTTACAAGATATTCCAAACATTTCGAAGAAAATTTACATTCCAAACTTTGTGCGCCATCTATCGTCATCCAAAGCGAAACGTGACTAGTGCTGTGCTAATTAATCGATCGATCGATCGCGATATCTCGAACTTACGATTCCTACTATTAGTAATCGATTCTGCTCGCACGGACTATCTCTATACCACATCTCTAGTTGTCAAAATACGAACTTAGCGCGAATAGTTTTCTTCCGACTATTTTGTAAGTTTATCGTAATTCTACTTTAGATCCACATGAATTAAATGTCCCGGATATTATATCGGCTAAGTATCTACACATTCGGCGAGTCATTAGTAACTTTTTCTTGCATTTTATGTGATTCTTTTCTGATATAAACAATATTAAACTAAATTTTTCTGGTGGATATGGATAATCAATACGCTAATCCGTCGAACCAGCTTCACCTGTTTCACCTAGGTCACAACAATCAAGTTCTACTCAAGATTCGTTAAATTTTGATAATTTTTGAAGTCTACTTAATAACTATAAACAAAGTTATTTTTTCAAATAAATACGCACAAATAAACCAATAAGTGTCAAAATTTTATCTTTTCCTTGATATATGTACAAATTAATACGTATTACTACATATTTTACCTTAGAAATATCGACAACCTTTCTTCTATCAGTACAAATGCAGACTTTAAATCTTGTATTTTGGTAGTTTATGCTCGCTGATATTCAATATACAATATGATAGACAACAGATTATTGAACGTAGCTATTTATATCCTAAAATAATTGAAAAACTTAATTTCGTCACTTTTAAATCGGTTATTAAGTTCTGAAATGTTCCCAAACAAAACCTTTCCGTCAGGATTGGGTTTACCCAATATTTTTTCTTCTTAGCTATCTTAATTCGTTGTCTTGTCAAATAATGACGGTGCTTTCATATCAGAGGCATGAGAATGCGGTGAAGCGGCGCCAATGTGGTGCGTTCGTTAGTCGCTACTAGTCTTCATACAATTTCTAGAAGCACAGTCGCAATGACACTGCTGTAATACAAGCCCGTCATTTTTGCGTAGGAAAATGACACACTTTAACCCTTCTTTGCATGATGATGGAAATTTCCATCATAACATTTAATGCCGGTAAAAAGGTACACAAAACCTGTGTAATTTAAATTTGTTGCTGCTGGCAACTTTTTACAACGCCGTAGCGTAAAACGAAACGCAACTGTCAAAACAAAAGCTAACGTCACTGTTAATTACCAGGATTTGAACTTGTCATTCCGCTGTTTGTTGTGACTGGAAGAAACGGCCGAGTTTATAAATTGTTTTAGGAAACTAAAGAGACATTTATCTGCTATAAAAAGTGATAATGAGTGGAAATAAGGTTTGTTTCTGTGTTTCTGTTATTTTATGTACAATTTATATTGAAATACTCTGAATAAATTTCTCAAAACTATGTGACAGAAATTTACATCACTATAATAATAATGTTTTATTTCATCTCCACAAACTACACAGTATAATGGTAGGTACAATCGTATGACAAGAGCAGTATATAGGTAACATCCATAAGGTATTATAGACACGTTCAGAGTAAACTATGTATGTAAAGTATGTACTACTATGCCTCACTTGTAATGTATGGCGTAAATGTTTGTACTATAAGTTTATTTTTTTTTGCTTTTCTAGAAATACTTGAAAGATATGGACATCGAACTTTATCTGAATCGGTTAGAGGATGGTTGGCTCTCCGAAGACAGCCTTGAAGACCATGATTCCGCGGATGAACACCACAATACTGATAAAATTGTAAGAGTGTTGCAGGGCGAAATTGACGATAATGATGCAGATGACGATGAGAATGAAAGTGCTGATATGATCTTCCTCTTCTAGACCCAGAAGAAAATGGAAACCTCTCACACATCATCATCCAATTTGCAGTCGTCATCTTCATCAAAACCTGATTTTTCATTTGACAAAAGAAACTTGATATGGAAAAAACGCCACCTGGTGTATGACACTAATAAAATTACTTTCTCGGGGAGTTCTGCTACTCCAGATGATTTATCAAACCTGGAAACTCCATATCAATATTTCAACCATTTCATCACAAAAGATTTCATCAATAGTTTAGTGGAGCAGACAAATTTATATATTATACAAAGCAATCCCAGTTCATCTACAACATATACAGAATATGAATTATATAAGTTCTTAGGTATTTTGTTATACATGTCAGTACAAAAATATCCTAGCACAATATCATACTGGTCACCTAGGTTTGGTTATAACCCAATTTCTTCAACAATGCCACTAAACAAATTTGAGAAAATAAAGTTATCATTACATTTTAACAACAATGAATTACACAAACCTATAGGTCATCCAGAACATGACAGACTATTTAAAATCCACCCTGTAATCCAGCACTTCAATGAAAGGTTTGCTACAGTGCCAATGAACCAAAGACTAAGCGTGGATGAACAGATGTGTTCTACAAAAATAGGGCACTTTCTGAAGCAATACTTACCCAATAAGCCCCATAAATGGGGTTTTAAATTGTATGTGCTTTGCGATTTGATGGGCTATGCCCACAAATTTGAGATATATTCTGGACAAGGCAATTCAGATAAACTCCCAGGTGAACCAGATCTCGGTGCAACCGGAAATGTAGTGGTACGTTTGCTTCGGGGAGTGCCAAGAAAGATAAACCACATCATTTACTTTGATAATTTTTACACCTCTTTGCCATTAGTATATTTCCTAGCTAAAGCAGGAATTCACACAGTGGGGACTGTACAACTAAACAGGATACCAAATAACAAATTACCTGAAAAAAAAGATTTCATGAAGAAATCAGTGCCCAGAGGTAGTTATGAAGAGAGAGTTGCTGTGCTTGATGGTATAGATATGTCTTGTGTAGCTTGGAAAGATAACAAGGTAGTAACCTTGTTATCTACTTATGCTGGAGCATTGCCTCTGACTAAAGTATATGAAAACAGTATAGTAAAAAAGTAAAGTATAGTAAACAGATATGACAAATCAAAAAAAGAAAAAATTGACATCACTTGCCCGTTTATTGTCCAAGAATATAATAAACACATGGGGGGAGTTGACCTCATGGATAGCTTTTTGGGCAGAAATCATATTACTATGAGGTCTAAAAAATGGTACCTGTGTATTTTTTTTCATTTATTTGACCTTGCCTTAATAAACTGTTGGATTATCTATAAAAGAAAAGCTCAGGAAAGGGGTGAATCTCAAAAGAGTCTTTTTACAATGAGCCAATTTAGAAATGAATTGGCCTTTGTCTTATGCAACAAGGGAACCACTAAAGATGTTAAAAGGGGGCGCCCCAGCAGCAGCATCCTTGAAGAAGAATTGCTGTCAAAAAAAAGAAAAGGTTCTCCTGCTCCTCCGCCACCGAAAGATCTAAGGAAAGATGATCTTGAGCATTGGCCAACAGTCGGTGGGTCACTTAGGTGCAAATATCCCAAGTGTAAAGGATATTCCACAATATCATGTGGGAAATGCAAAGTTAACTTGTGTCTTAATAAAAATAATAATTGATTTTTAAATTATCATCAAGAATAAAGAATGTAGAAACATATTCTAGTTTTTATTTATTTAGTACTGAGCTAAACATGTGGCATTGCATAATGATGTAAATTTCCATCATATTATTTTTTACTATTTTCATATTATACAGGGTTCTTGGTTATTGAACCAGAACCTTTTAAGGGGTGGTAGGGGGGGTCATTTGCTATTATTTCATGATAACATGTATTAGGCAAAAGTGAACCAGTTTCGTGATATAATTTTTTTTGTATTTTTTTTTAGAAAATACCCGTTTTACATGTTCAAAAATCGATTAAAAAAAAAGTGATGTTCAAATTCTGGATTTGTTTGCAGTTTTAGAGAGACAACATACCAATCCATAATAAACAACATAAAAGGCGTATGATTTTGAATCCAAAC
>DWFO01005680.1:0-10365 GCA_018246595.1 Mimoniades nurscia nurscia
AGGAATTTAAAAATAGCCATATTTGTTGATTTATTTTTCCTAAATCCTACCTGTTCTGCCGCAAGAATATTAAACTTTTCGCAGTATGAGTATAGTTTATTATGAATTAATTTCTCGAAAAGTTTTGAAAATATTGGAATCAAAGCTATGGGTCTATAACACTGCATAAGTTCTTTATTTTCTTTTTTAAAAATTGGTTTAATTATAGTTAATTTTAATTTATCAGGAAATACGCCGTTTTCAATACATAAATTTATAATGTGATTTAAAACCGGAGTAATAATAAGTTTTACACGTTTTATAATTTTGGTGCATATCCCATCGTATCCTGTACTACTTGTGTCATTTAATGTACTTATTATACGTAATATTTCGTCTGGACTCGAGGGTTTCAAAAAAAGTGAATTGGAACGATTGCAGTCGATATTGTGTTTATTACACGGAGTCAAATTACTATTTTTTTCAATTTCATCTAGGAAATAATTATTAAAACATTCGGCGATTTCTTTGGGATCTGACACAGTTTGATTTCCTACTTTAATTTTTTCTATATTTTGATGTGGAACGTTTATCATATTATTATTAATGATTGTCCAAGTTGCTTTTGTTTTATTTCGCGCGGTTTTCACAAAGTAATCATTTTGGGATTTTTTGGTTAGTTTTATTATCTTTTTTAGACGTTTTGAGTAGTTTTTAAAAATGTTTTTGGCTTCTTGAGTTTGAGTTATTCTGGATCTCCATAATAATTTTCTTTTTGTTTTAGAACAAGCTTTGATACCCTTAGATAGCCACTTCGGTCGTTTTTTAATTGAAACTTTAATTTTTAAAATTGGAAAGCACAAGTAATAAAATAAAGTGAATAGTTCATAGAATTTATTAAAAGCATCATTAGGAATTTTAGATAAATAAACGTCTTGAAATGTTAGATTGTTTAAACAATTAGTGAATTTTTTAACATTTTCAGTATTATAATCACGTTTGTAAGTGTACCAATGGGTTGTTTTGTAGCTCATTTTAACTGGACATTGTAGAACTTGTGCTGTATGGTCCGATAGTGCTAGCTCCATTACGGAAAATTTGCAGCCTTTGAGGTTGTGTGCAAAATTATCGATACAAGTTTTGCTGCATAGGCGAGTAGGAATATTAATAGTTAACTTTAAATTATATGAGGCGAGCATTTCTTTGAATTCGATTGTTACATTATTATTTTTTAGGACGTCTATATTAAAGTCACCGCATAAAATAACTTTTTTTTTCTTAAAACATAATTTATTCAGTAATTCATTAAGAGTTCTAAAAAAAAGTTCCATGATTAAAGAATTTTGTTTTGGGGGTCTATATACGCAGACTATTATAATATTATGCTCTATTAGTTCTACAGCACTACACTCAAACACATTAACTATATTATAATTTTGAGCTTCTTGAATGATTTTGTATTTATGTTCTTGGCGTACAAGTATGCAAGAACCGCCATTTCTGTTTTTTCTTAAGGAGTACGATGCAAGTATGTAATTTTGTAATTTTAAACAGGTTATATCCGAAGTTATCATATTGTGTTCGGTAATACATAGAACGTCAATACACGTATTTTTCTGGTAAAGATCATCGAGACATACAGTTAATTCATCCGCTTTTGTTATTAAACCGTTTATGTTTTGATGTAAAATATTAATTACATTATACGCGAAAAAGATTGTTCCGTACGTCATCGTACTGACATTGATCCGTTTGTGTATTTTTATCGCACATCATAGATGACATGTACGTTTGGGTACCGCGGTCAATTTTGTTGACACTAATTATGTTCCTATTAGTTTTATGTTTAAAAGTTAAAAACTGAATTTTATAATTTATATGTAGTATTTGCCTTAGTATTAGCCGACATAAATTTAATGAGTAACTAGGTCCTTTAGGTATATATCTCCTGTAATCTAAATCTAAATAATATGTATTGTTTTGATTTGAACAAGCAAATTTTAAATCATAGTTTAGCTTGTGTTCATTTAGAAATTTGTTATATGGTACCTCGCAAAAAATTATATTTGTCTGGCACTGTTCTTGCAACCATTTATTTATACTTATTTGAAATTTAAACGGGTTGGTATCATTGCTACCACCTATTACTATAATATAATCATTTTTCCCTAAGGCCGCTAAGTCGTTTTTATACGAGGCTAAGATTTCCGGCATTGACGCATTCGGTTTCCAGAAACACTGCACAAGATATTTATCGCCTAACAGTTTCTGTAAAGTATCCCTAACATTACGCCCTTGTTGGTCCGCCAAAATAATTACTTTTTGTATAACTTCTCTTTTGTTTGAAATTGATTCGTTTTGTAATATTTTTTTTACTTTAGTTTCATTTATATTTGTAGTGTTTGTTACATTATTTTTTATTTGCTTTGATACAACTTCCGTTTGATTTACCTGTTTTTTTGTATTTTTAGGGGTTTTATTTTTGGGTTGCTTAGATTTTTGTTCGGGAGATTTATTTTGTGGTATTAATACTTTGCTCGGTGAATTTTTTGAGTTTTGTTTTGGTTTTCCCGTTGATTTATTAACATTTTCTGTTTTTTCTGGGGTTATTAGTGGGGTAGTTTTTGCCGAGACGAAATTTTCGTTAATTTTCATGGGACTGTTTATCACGTTTAATATTTTTTGCTTTTTTTGTTTTTTTATAGTAAACGGTGTTGAATTAATTCCTTCTTGCGGGCTAATTTTTTTGTATATAGAAATTATTGAGTTGGCTTCAGCAATTTCTTTTTTTAGTGACGTATTTTCATAATTTAAATTTCCAATTTCATTATTTGCAATTTTTAACTCCTCCGTTAATTTATTAATTTTTTCGAGAAGATCTAACATTTCAGTATTTTCTTCAATTGACGTATTGGGTAAGCTCAGAATAGTACTATTTAGTTGATCTGTAACCGATATTGATAAATTGGACAATGAAATAGATCGTCGCATTTTCCTGTATGTGATATTTTCGGATTCCATGATATTGATTATGGACTAAACTTTCGATACTATTATTGATAAGAAAAATTTAATATTGCTTTCGATATTATTATAAACCTGATTTATATCTTTGTGAATGAGCACTTGGCACACTAAGAAAGGCCCCGTAGTACGCCGAAAAAAATTCGCAGATAATATTTTTGTCAATTCTCTTTAAGCACCGCAATAAATGTCCCGGGCTTGGAGCTATTGTACCAAAATGTCTTAAGCGCCTTGAGAACCGCGTCGGTTACGAGTTGCACTGTGTTCAATATTGAGAGGGTAGGTGTTAGAATATTAACAGCACGTACTAGATTTTAGATTCGGATTTACACTGATTACACTGTTTATTTACTAAAAATTTTTTTCACGAACTATCACATTACTGTTTAAAATCTACTACTACTTTCGATATTATTATAGAACTAAATTATATCTTTGTGAATGAGCCTCTTTACTACTTACTTACTACTACTTTATGGCCGAGTTTACAATGTATTATTACGTTATTAGACTTCTATTATATGAATATTGTTAAATTTAGACGTTACAAAGAGCACAGAACGCACAATTATGTACTTAGTCACACACTTCACTTATTTTATATGGTCACTTTGCCGTCACTATTTACTTATGAAAATACGTATTATTTAGCTAGATCGAACGTTGAACAAATATATTTTGTGCACTTGATTAAGCAAATATTAAGCCCGTTATAGAATATTTACTAATTACGATCGTTTTGTATTTTTTAACAAACAATTACTCAGGAGCTAATTCGTATTGTATGACAGCTGTCACAAAAGATGACAGCTCAACTAATAAACATATTATTCTACATCTAGACTCAAAACAAAGAGCATGCATGAGGCACGCCAGAAAAATATTTATCATTCGATCGAATATCGAATCGATCCCATAACCCTAAGATCAAAAGTACGCGTGACCAACCAACCACATGACTAACGGGTCCGTCATTTCATAATAGAACAAAATATATCACGTGAGAATGACGGACGTATTAACAATTAGCATACTGCGTTTAATAGCATCACAGTATTTGCAGACGAGTCGCCATCGCTCTAGCTAGACATGTGTAGAGGTAGATGATAGATTTATAAAAAGATTACGTTTCGTAAATCGTTGGTGCTCCAAGCATCCGATATCGGAATGCCTGT
This sequence comes from Mimoniades nurscia nurscia, assembly GCA_018246595.1. Classification (NCBI taxonomy): domain Eukaryota; kingdom Metazoa; phylum Arthropoda; class Insecta; order Lepidoptera; family Hesperiidae; genus Mimoniades; species Mimoniades nurscia. Next base: position 4,179 of record DWFO01005680.1, read on the forward strand.
GTAGTGGAACCGGACGATGAATGATCTCCTGAGCTCGACGCCCGTGCCAATCTCTCAATCGGATTTACACTGTTAAATGCACGGGTGTGGTTGAGACGTTACGATTGATGGTAGCTCTGCATCGCGTCTTAGACTGTGTTTTATTTATCTACTTATAGAGTGTTTATTACATACTATTTACATGGCCCTACTTAGTGCCTCTTAATGTCAATTGTATTTGTACGCAATAATGAAATAGCATAGAACGTTCATATATGTATATGTCGAAACCGAAATGTATCGGCTATCGGAAACTACTCGTACCTACGGCTAGTTAAAGTCACAAGTGCCTAAATTATATTAAACGACAGTAAACTTTGTATAAATAATCAAATATATTTAAGCTTAATCCTTTTTTTACTTATTTCCATTAAGATCGTTATGAAATTTCCTTATTTTCATGGATCTTTACAATTAATATCATCGAACAACTTCGCGCCGAATATAAAAAAATTAAATCATTATCAGACGTCTTTGTTTAAAAGATAGAAGAAACATTGTACCTATCACAAACAATTTCTGCAAAAATAATAGAAGTTTCAGAAGTTCTGACGCAACATATTTATATATATGTACAACAGGCAGAAATTATGTCGGCACTTGCGAGGAATGTGCACCTTCTCCGACTATATGACTCTGTCTCGCTCTCGCCTTGAACGTATCATACGTCATCATAGCGATGTGCCTAGTTGACTTTTGCGAGTTTTACTTACACGTTTCCATTGATACGTATGACAGATTCGTTAGCAAATGCCGTTTGGCATTTTCCGTATTGGGCGACAATGCGGCGTGGGCGGGCGCAGCGTGCCCACAATCAGTGCAGTGACACACCGCCACTGACAAGCCCTCATTGCGTCACAAGGGAACAACGAACACTTAATGAAAATACTATTATTTATTGATATAAACAACCACATATACATACATTACCGAAAATAAAGAATTATTTAGCAGGTTATTTTAGTATAATCCAATTATACGACATATTTCGTTAGCTATATTCGTATTTACCAATATCCAGTCTCTTTATCATTCTACTGATGAACGGGAGTGTTCTTTAGGTATGAAAAGGGTAAGTTCCAAACCTACCAACATGACCAAGTACGATTGGGCCGATTTCAAACGCCTGAGAGAAAGTTATGACCGATGGTTTCGTTCATTTGATCTTAGAAATGAATTTAACTTGGTATCTGCATATGATCCCTAGAACACTAGTGCGTTACGCAGAAGATTAAACCACAAACAGGCCACCATTGCACGATCAGCTATGATCATGTAATGGACAGGACACTACGCTGTAGTAGGATATTGAAGAAAATTACAACATTAAGAAGAAAAAACATTACGGACACAAAATTACAATCACAAAATACATTACGTAGAAAAAACATAAAGAAGAAATAAATTTAAGTGTCAATATTTTATAAAATGTATGCGAAAGTTTAAATCGCTATAAGCATCGTTCTGCAGATACGTCTCATGCAGTAGTCCATTTCGGACGCTCCAAGGACATCAATCCAACAATACTGACACAGAGCGAGCCCACACGTTGGTCAAGTGCCAATTTAATTTGCTGAATAAGTGCCTACGACACGCGGGTAAGTTGTCTGGAGCGAGCCAAGTAATACCGGCAGTTAGGTCAGCGGCCAAGATAAAATGTTCCATTTTTGTTATACTGAATATATTATTGGGCATATAAAAAAGCACTTTAGGGAAAATTATTTGTGATTCAGCAAAAGCAGTGAGCAGTGTAAGCAGGGATAGCCTAGTGGTTTGAAATTCGACCTCTCACTCCGGGAGGCCGGATTCAAATCCTTTAAAAAAATTACGCACCTCGCGCACCTCTTAAAAATGTGCGTTTTAAGTTTAAATTTATCACTTGCTATAACGGTGAAGGAAAACATCGTGAGGAAGCTTTAAGGAGTTAATTAAAAAAATATATCTCTAAATCGTGTGAAGTTTGCCAACCCGCACTTGGCCAGCGTGTTTGGCTTTAAATATCTTAGAATGGGTCTAAGAGACCCATATTCCAGCAGTGGAACGATATAAACGGTAGAAAAAAATCAGCAAAATGTTTTTATTTTGTTATGGCTTCAATATTTCTCTGGTCGTGATGATGCTGATGAATACTTTGTACGTATGAGAACCGAACGCGTCATCTGCGGATTTTTCCAGAGTAGAATTACATTCGTTTTGTAGCATTGAAATAGCAACGGGCCATTTGCGCGAGCACTGTGGCAACGCAACAATACCGCGGCAGGCGCTGGCCACGAGCCTCGGGGGTGAAATGTCGACGACCTCACACAAAAAACTATTATAACGTAAGCTCGAACTATTATTATAGCTAATTCACGGTATACGCTATGGAGTCAAATAGCTTTGAACACTTTGCACGAACGAGATTGGAATCAGATAGGTGCGTGGAAATTGTAAATGTTTTGTCGGACATAAAAAAAATGTGTTAGTTCCACTCAAGTTAAATTATAGTGACGACATTCAATAATATTCTCAAAAAATTAAATTACTAGTGTGTTGATCACAAATATGTTGAGTTACACGCGGCTCGAGTCGCTAGATTTATACAATCTAACAGATTATAATATAACCACAATGTCATACAAAACCCTATGTATGTACGTATTTAAGGATAACGTTGTTCCTTTCTACGTTACGTGAACGGCTCGTACGTTACAAACTATTTATCATAACAAACAAATCACTGCTACGTATTTGGTCGTTACTAAATCCAACACAAATATTAGTCATTCATATTGGACGTTACGAACCGATTGAAACATCCCATGCACAAATATATGGAAATACATTTAATACTTGTTGAACCATTTAACACTTCCGTCGATGACTGTACATTCGCTCCGTAAGCGAGAATGCTCGGATACGAATTCAAGTTCGTGATGACATAATTCGAGTGTGTAGTAGCTTAGCAAAATATTGACACAAGGAAATTGTTCAAGTGCATCGTCGTTCACTGCCGAGGTCGACGGCCGGCGAACGAAAAAGACAAATAAAGACGCGTGAACAAGTAACGTGCGAATATTATCACCCGAGCGTTGCATTTAGGTGTTGTTTAGGTTCAATTCTATCAACAAATATATTGGTTTCTGGTTTCGAAATTGTCACACCGTTCTAGTTTTGACTGCAGTACGACTACCGGCAAAACTCTCTGCCTCTAGTCAACTGTGTTATGTCCAGTCGGGTTGATGAAAGGGCGTCATGATTGGCACATCCTTTACTCCTCTCCCCTATGCCCTGCGTTCCGAAATTCCACGCCGGCTTTTATACTTTATACAAAATTTTACCTTGGTGCTCCTCTGAAGTCTATTGTCTAGTATTTTCAGCCTCCATCAGAGAACTTAATCTCACGAATAGCCTTGCATCGAACCGCTGCCAGCCACTGTGCGTATGTCGTCACTCCACCTAGCTATATATAACCCCTCAGGAAAGGCCTATGTCCAGCTGCGGACTACGATAGGCTGATGATTATGACAAATAAAAGAAAAGTCGATCGTCCTCTATCTTACACGTAAGTCATGTTCTAATCCGAAGACCATAACCCGTTTCATTCAGACGGAAACAAAGCGTCTCGATGACTAGTCATTTGTTTCCTTAAATATTTAACACTCCATTAACATACGCTGCGTTACGCATCGACCTTGTTGTCGTTATTCAAATCCGGACTATCACACACGTGACTTCATAATGAAGCTGCACGTACTTATAAAATTAATACTGTATTCATAGTCCAGTGATTATAAAATTGAAACCTACCGTATAATTTTTTTTATAACGTATTCATAGTGAAGCGTATATTTAATTGATACTATATAAAATTTATATTATTGTGTTTATAAAACTGATACGGTATAAATAATCTAGCGTTTTACTCGTATGTCTCGTGTGAAACTTGTTTACATTTTGCAATATGTTCCAATTTCATTTATGACAATGGTACACGTATTTCTTACACAATTTTAACTCGTCTGTCGTCTGTTGTGAGATTAGTTAATTAACATAACAATGCAGAGTTCCGATAGTGTTACGCTGAGCTGAAAATATTATGAATCATCGAAAACTTACAATTAAAATACTACAATACACCATTATAGTGTACTTTATTTTTTGTACGAAACAAAAACTTTATACTGAACATTTAAATATGTAAATATTTTGGTTTAATTATTAGTAAATGTTGACTGATTCCCAATTATATTGCGGAAATAACCATCACATCTACACATTGTTCACATTTATTTGGCGTATATAGCTGTGCGTAGTTGGTTCTGTATGAATATTTTACTATTAATATTAAATCGATAAGCAAGATGTTTAAAGTTAACCATGTGATGCTGTTGCTAAATAAATAAAAAACCCTTATTATAAATATAAACACACAATGACCAACAAGCTTCCTATGCAAACACAGAAACAACAAAAGTTTAAAAACAACAAAACACTTCAAACTATATTTAAAAGTTCTGTAACTAAACATTCGCGATAAAATACCACCCATTTAACAAAAACTCTTTCGACGAGCACTTGTAGTATTACTTGGACATCAAAGAGACGTCCTTCAGGGAGACACGAGAAAAAATATTTGAATAACCCGCGGCGTTCACCGTCACCTAGTTATATATTACGTACCTGCGTGGCTTTTGTGAGGTGAACGTTAATTACGGCGCCAGTGGTAGAGCTTATTTTGTACTACAAAAGATACACGGCGTAAATAAAGAACGAATTGCTACTCGTAGAGGTAACTCGGGTAGCGCACAAAAAACCATTGTGGCACAAATGTACAAAGGAGAATAATTTGTTTCATACAAATATGTATTTATATTGAGTAGTTTGCTGGTTCTGTGGTTAGCATTCTTAACAACTGAATGAGGTTTGCAGATTCGATTGGTGTCCATGATAAACATTTGTACTAGTTATTGTGCTGTATGTGGGCATAGAAATATTTTTGTACGTTTTACAAATACAAATGTAATATATGTCGTTTATTAATCCTCTTGTTACCATATTAGATATTATACAGACTTCAGAAAATTTAGGAATAAACATGAAAAGGATAATGGACAGGAAATTTTATTATACAATACTTTATCAAGAAGTCTTGCATTTACGGTCTAAACAAACTCAAATAAAGAAAAACACTCAAAATATAAAATTACAATCCACGTGTTTCAGTTACGAACAGAGCGTCAAAGGGTTGGATAAACTTAACCAAGATTAGGTGGTACATGACTAAACAAAATTAATAATGTTAGCTCTTCATATAAAGACGCAATACACCCGTATAAGGCTATGAACACAACACACGATGACACGATAACTCTGAACGATTCGTTCAGCTTACAACTGATTAACGCCAATAAGGGGTCTTGTATATCTATCACTCATGTGGATACTTAGTCACGGTAAGAAAATTCGAGAACGCACTGGAGACTTGTCATTGTCACGATATGTAGAATTGATCATATTTTGGACAGGTTGCCGTACATCTCCACAGAGAAGGCCTGCGTTCAGCGAATGGCTGATACGGTATTGTATACGATAAACTAATACTATACTATATACTATAAACTATATAGTTAATTACTTATTATAATAATTATAATTTAGTAAAATAATTTACCAAAGTCGTAAATTATTGAATTCCGTAATTTTTTGCAGTTTTGCAAGGTGTATATTTAAAACAGGGTAAACGCGTAGTGGAGAACCGCTGTAAAAAAATGTCCTTGCGTAAAATAAATACAGTCACGTCGCGTCTATGTATAAAAAATGACTAATGGAGGGCACTAAATATAGAGGTCTTGTCGTGTCATACACGATGCGCTGCAGAACAGAGTAACCAAGCAAATGACCTCCATATTTTTTAGCAGCAAAGCGTGTAGAAATTACCTTCGGATGCACTTTGGTGACAAATAATACAAAGCGTAAGAAACGAACGCTCTATTCATATTTGGTTTTTATGTATACAAATCATGGCCATCATCATTTTTGGTCGATGGTTTTTTCTCTGGTTTGATTCGCCTCACATTCTTTACTAGAGCAATACATACATATCTTCACGCCAGGTCCTTTGCGGGGTAGGCAGAGAGCACAGAGTGCCAAATATCTCTATTCTTAC
>DWFO01005681.1:0-10365 GCA_018246595.1 Mimoniades nurscia nurscia
TGTATTGTTCGTTGTGTGTTTAAGTTTACATACAGAATACCGGTATTCGGAGTTCAGTAACTCGACTGAATGGACCTTAGATGGAGGGTACCCACCCTTGACTCCGCTGGAGACTTACCCTCACCGTGGCTCCGTAAGTAGTGCATTGTCATTTTATTAGTTCAGATATTATGGAGAAGGTACCAGCGTTGCTTAGCGAGTAAGATGTTGTTGTGATACTATTTAATATACACACGTTAACACTGTCTAGGGATATTTTGAATTTACTCAATTATCTCAAAATTTATTAAATATAACATACCACATGCGTACATGTTTTTATAAAGCCCATTTATCTGACTATACTCCAGAATAAATAAAAAAACCTTATTATTTTGCGTAAATAATTTTATACTTAAATAAAGAAAAAACGTAAAATAATGGTAAAACTAACAATGAATGTGTTTCTCAGGAAAATGTGAAAAATAAGGAAAAGTTATTGTTTTACTGTTGTTCTGTAAAAAACCAGTAGTCTGTAAAATCACCCATGACATTTATAACGGTTCTGCAACGATTTTTCATGCTTTGGATTAAGTTATCCAAGTCTTGCTGCGCTATATTGTTCCAGGTCCGGCTAAGATGCAAAAAAAGTTGCTCTTCCGTCGCAATGTTTGCAGGAAAATTCCTCAAAGCCCTTCTTTGGAGCATGTCCCACGCGTGCACTATGGGGTGTAGGTCAGGTGATTGAGCGGGCCAGCCTAAGACCGATACGGCGTGTTACTGCAACCATCTCGTCACCACTCTCGCTATGTGCGGGCGGGCGTTATCGTGCATGAGCGTGAATTCTTGGCCCATTTGTAGTCTATTAGTAGTTTATCGGCACCAGCACCTCGTTACGGTATTTTTCTGCCGTCATGGTATTTCTGATCCTAACGAGGTCTGTTCTCCCACCAAGACGAATTCTCGCCCAAACCATAATTGTCCCGCCGTGGTATGAATGGACTTCCTGAGGATGTTGCAGACGGCTATCACGACCAGGGACACGCCAAACACGTACTCTACGTGTATCGGGATGGACACCGAATCGGGACTTATCGATAAACAGCACTACAAATCACTGGTTATCTTCCCAGAGCAAATGTACACGAGCCGACTCTAGTAGTCGTCCACGATTTCCTCGGCGTAGTGCTGGAGTACGAAGCGGTCTGCGAGCATGAAGGTTAGCTTCATGCAGCCTTCTCCTCACAGTTTGGTCACTCACAAGCAACTGGTGCTCTGACTGGAGCCTCTGAACCAACTGCATGGCCTTAACATTCAAAGACAGTAGTAGTCTTTTCTCGCGTATTTAACTTGCAAAAATCGGTCTTGTCGTTGAGTAGTTATGCTTTATCCAACTTTATTTCAGACTTTGTCCAACCTACAAAATATGATCCTATGATATAATACTATAATATAAACCTAATTACATAAATAATTACACAAAATAATTATTTACACATTATATATAATACACACTATTAAATTGGAAAAAAAAATATTATTTACGCGCGACAAACGCGAGACAATATCTATAAATTAGTTGATAATCGCTCATCAGCTGTCTAATTATTCAATTTAAATACACATTTACAAAATATTTTAGAAACCCAAGGTCAAGGTTACAAAATAAAAAAAAATATATTAAAATAAACCTTAACGTAATTGCATTTAAATTTGCATGAACAATTTTGCTAAAAAGCACGTGGTTATATATCCATTTCTTTTTATCTTCTGAGTGAGCCATTTCTCGATGGAGACGGCTCTATAACACGTTACGATTCGCCTGTAACCTGTATTCTTTTTTGAATAAAAAGCGCTTATGGTCGCGCCATTGACGTTAGAGACCACTGGTCGGGTTACTAGTTGCTAGTTGTGTCAGTTCAATTGTGTGTGTTTGTGTCATTGTCACATAACCTCTTACTAAAAATAATCGTTTCATTTGTATCTACGTAACTACTTAAAAGTTTCAAGCTTTACGCCCACTTCTACACAAGACTAGTACCTCGTAATGTTTGGCGTGAGCTCAACCGCTCAACGTGAGCGGTGAGCGTTAGTGAGTACTGACTGTGACTAGTGACATTTTCACTACAACCACCAACCACAACCATAACGATCGTAGTCGCCATTTGGAACGGCCTAACGCGTATTTAAGGCGTTGTGAATACTTAGTGGAAATCATCCAAATCCAAAGTGACCCAAAATTGTTTGTTACATATTTAATAGATCCCAAAAAAATGGTTTGCAGAAAGTGTGAAAACGTAGATACCATTATTATTAAAAAAGATTACTCATACTGTGAAAGTTGTTATCTGATTCACATAAATCATAAATTTAGAGCATGCATTGGTCGAAATAAGATTATAACCCCAAACGAAAAAATACTCATAGGTTTATCTGGCGGCATAGGTTCGACTGTTTTACTAGATTTACTGCATACTGGAATTATTTTACAGAATCATAAAAAACTAAAACTCGAACCACAGTTTGTACATTTGACAGGTAAATACAATACGTGCAATTAGAATGATTTAGTGACATCTACAATTAAATAGATGTGTGGATGTATTTTAATGTTTTAAATTTTGCAGTCTGCAAGTAAAGGCAGCGTGTTGTTTTTATTTTTCCAGGTCAGTGTGAAGATAAACATGACAAAATTTCACGAGCAATTGTGCAACAATGTAAAAATTATGGTTATGATGTATATTTGGTAAATATTACAAATTACGCATGTAATGAAAAATTTATGTCTTGTGACCGAAGTACTGGATGTAGAACATCAAGTAATGATTTTATAAAGAGAACTAAACAAAATGCGTTAGCAAGTATTGCAAAGGAACTGGAGTGTAGATTGATATTCACCTCAGAATGTTCAACAAATCTTGCAAGTAAACTACTAACAAATCTTGTAATTGGCCGTGGATCTCAAGTTGAAAATGATATTGTAAGTGCCAAACAGGGCTCTTAAACCCTTTCACGATACCTTTATATTATGATATTTTACCATTATCCACCAATATATATTTTTTTTCTACATAAGCATGTGATATCACAATATATATACTGTAAAGTCTCTCTTTATGCAGATTATTTTTATGTAATTTTGAAGTTGTGCAGTTTGTATTTGATCCAAAAATTTCTGGTTGGTGGGTGTGTGTAATGTAGTGAGTGAGTGAGTGTGTGTAATGCTTAAATATCAGGACCTTAAGGGGGAAAGTCCTGAAGGTGCCTGTTTTCATATATAAGCCATACATGTGATACAGAATAATGTACACATTTTTAACTATTGTTACTATTGTAATTTTAACTATTGTATATTTTATATTATATAATTTCAGGGATTTTGTGATAGTAGATATGATAATATTAAAATTCTGAGGCCTCTAAGAGATATAACAGAGGAAGAGCTGCAGTACTATGTAAACATTAGGGGCTTAATTCCGGCTTGTGACCATCTAATAAAAAATAGCCTACAGTCAGTTATCAATAATTTTGTAAAATCATTAGAGAATGATTCTCCATCTACAATATCCACAATATGTAAAACAGCAGATAAACTTGGTGCTGATAAATATAATGACAATGAATCAAAATGTGTGTTTTGTAAAGTAAGTTCTTAATATTATCAACAATTATTTAATTAAAAAAACATTACACCTATATTATCCTAAAGGGCTTGGCAGATGAGTGCATAACACATATGATAAGCATATTGAAATACACCATCCATAATGTCTATCCTTCATGTTACTACAAAAAATTTAACTATAGAAAAACCCATGTACACTTTGCCTCAAACAGATCTTACCCAAGACCTCTTGTTTAGTTGCCTTTGCAACCACTAGACTACTAAGGCACTTAATTAATAATTAACTAAAAATTAATATCAACACAAATTGCTGTTATAAGTGTGATATATTTTCTAAAAATATGTTACAAACATAATGCATTTGTCTAGTATATGGAGATATAACAAGTTTTATTTGAAATATTTTTAGGGAAAAATGGATAAACACTGTAACAAGCTGACAGTGATCGAAGCTACAACCTTTTCAAAAATTGTCTCATGTGATAACAAACAACAAGATATTGAAGTGGACCATGTAATCAGTTGTGATGGAGAAGTTAGTAAAGCTTCAATGTTTCCATACCATCAAGAATATCTGTGTTACAGCTGTAGTCGGAGCTATGCTGCGATGAATGGATCCAAGTGGCAAGACTGTATCGAAACATTAATAGAGGACAAGAAATAGTTCTTTTAGGTTTTTGTTAATAAACTGAGCCCCAATATTATCACAGCATTTTATTATGTTTCATTTAATTATAAATCTGTGCATGCGCCTTCGCCGATCATTTCCTACACTTACTTACTTACTACGCTGGCTCAGCGACCCAAAGTGGATCTTGGCCTCCGACATTAAAGTACGCCATTCTTTCCTATTTTTTGCCATATCTGACCAGTCGGGCACCCCCAGCTCTTTAAGGTATGTAATCTTTTATCTGCGTACATATACAAGTTTTTTTTTTTAATAAATAGACATCACTAAATATTGTATGAACAGATTTTTCCTAATAAAAAAAAAACTAATTTTTCAAAGTACCCGTTTCAAAACAAAATTCTCGTTATTAAATATCAATGGCGATGTAATTTACGTTCATTAATTTCCTGCTGTTTCAAATGTAGTAAACAATATTGAAAAGAAACTAGTTTGATGGCCAATCAAAACGTAATATGTATACGTTTAATATTATAAAGAAAGAGAAAATTGTGGGTTTGTGTGTATGTTCAGAGTCATCTCTGTAACCATCGCAGCTATCTGAACAAATCTTTCACCGTTTTGAACGTAATTTATTTCAGATTGCCACAAGCTACGTAGTAAATTAACTATATTATGACAATGCAGATTTAGATTACCACTGCATTTTTTGAATCTTGGGCGTCCTTTGTCGTGGGTGGCACTATTGTTATTTAAAAAATGGCAGCACTGTCGTATAGTTGGCAACACCATCGCCTAGATGGAAGGACCTACGATTTTAACAGGACGTTGGTGTCGTACATATATTATGTATTATGTGTATACATGGATAAACGCAAGAGAATATTCGTCAACTAACAATAAGTCGGAAAAGTCGTGTTCTTTGATCTTTCCACGGCGTAAACTATAATGAATACATGTTGCAGCAAAATCACGAATGAGGAATTTGTTCTTTATGAAAAGTTTAGAAAGTCCACTACAGTATATGTACTTATAATAATAATAATAGTACTTATAATAATAATTTTTACCCTGCAAAGTTTTAAAAAAAAATCACCTTTATTTATAAAAAATCCATCCTACCCACTATATACACTCTTATGATAGATAGTTGTTAAGTCCAGGCGGAATCGCAGTAGGCTGTTAGTATACAATAAACTTGGCATCTTCGAAGTAATTGCGTGGTGTCGAGAGTTACTAGTGCCTGACCTTAACCTTTCGCGTTGTTATGAAATAGTGTGTGAATGTGTGTGAAGCGAAATAGTTTGTGGTCCGCTGCGTATTTTTGTAATCGGTACGCTTGTACATGAAGTTGTGAAAAGCGGGAATGTTTGTTTCGGTGTAAAGAAACATCGCGCCTGCAATTTATTTTCAAGATTATTCTAATCAAGAATTTCTTGTTTATATGTAGGTACATTAGTGGCTTGGTGTGAGGATTTGTGTCTAGTGTATGGCAATAAGCTCACAACCTATTTCATTGCGAGACGTATATTTAACTGTTGAAATCTGGGAGTGTACTCCACCATTTAAACCATAGATATATATTATCGTAATTAAGTAAGACGCAGAGCTGATTCGGTTCCGCCGCTCAAGAGGTCTATCGAAAGGTTTTGTATTACGTCTATATATAATACATTATTAGGGTCACGAATTTTACGTTAATGAATAGCAAACAATCACGTGATTACAACCAAAATTTCGAACATATTTCTAAATTCAGCCATCCTTAATAAAAGGACGACGTAAGCTGCAAATATTGGCTACACACACGTGTCAGGGCGCTCGATAGTATGCCATAATCTATATTTGGTTACGTTAGCCTTTACAAGCGAGAGCTAGTCTAAGCTCAATATCGATTACGGAGTGTTTGGTGCAGGACCGCTGAACCGACCAGCCGTATTCAAATCGATTTCGCATCGTTGAAACTTTTGAATAACATAATCGGTGCGTGTTCCAAATTTAAACTCGGTTGACATCATCGAGAATAAATGGCGCTCGAAAACGCTTATAAACCAAACTTAGGAGTTGACATGAATTCTTTACGTTGCATTTTAATTAGTTACATGATAAACATTTAAATTAAATAATGCGTGTGTTAAAATTCGTAGAGAAGATTCTTTTAAATCTTTAGACTATATACATTTATTTTTTATGGTCATAGATTAAAAACTTGTTTATAGTTTAAAATATCTGCAGGTTTCTTGTTTTATTTTGGTATTAGCCAAAGAATATGAAAATACCAGTGCTATTTTTTAATCCTTTATTTGTTTGTAACAAATGAAAAATAATGTGTTCACTGTATATTATGTACGAAATGTCTGAATTTCATACTGTAAATAGATTTCAATTGTCCAAGTTTACGCAAAGTCGATTGTTGCTAATTTTCTTTCTCCAGGGTTAAAATACCTTGATGATACCTATATGATTCCTATATGAATGTCAATTTTTCATTGATACGAGTACAATACAAAATTTACAATACAAATTTATTAAGTAGGTACTTATATCAAAATCTCATTTAAGATGCTACGGTTTTTTTGTTAAAGTTTAAGATTATTTCACCATAATTATTATTAGAATTCTTTTTTGGTAAACCTTGAAATATTTAAGTTGTTTCATACATTGTATAAAACATTTCCTGTTTTATAATTTCAATTGATAAACTAGATCATTATTAGTTATAAGTCGACATAAATTCGAACAAGCACCACAGGAAATCGCTGAAATGAAAAGTTGTATTTGCAAAGCCTTAATTTGACTAGTTACAAATGTGTTGTAACGAACGCCATATATTATTCATTTAAAATTTTTCATCAGCTTATTGAGGTCCACAGCTGGACATAAACCTCCCCTCAGGGGTGCGCCCATAATCCCCACTCTGAATATGTAGGTCGAGGATCGTAAAGCAGAGTTTCTCATAGTAGAGTATAATTTTAAATTTTCTGAAAATTAAAATAACTTTTTTAAATTGTGATACACTAGTGTCATATGTATCCAAGCTTTTTTACGGCTCGTTTGGATACACACTCATGAAGCTTAAGGAATTTGGCTTTAAAGTCAATATGACTTCAAACCTATTTCATTAGGTGGAAACAGTTTTGAGATATCAATATTTTTACATATACTTAAAAATAAGTCAAAAACCTCAATTTTTAAATCGAATGCCGCAGCTACGATTATTAGTACGTTCACCGTCATTTGATATGTATAAAACAAGATAATATGATGTTTTTGTGTATTGAAAAATTTATTTCTATGCAGAATACTTTTCTTAATATATACAATTAGAAAACAGGTATTAATGGTTACCTACTGCTTAATAGAGGTTATTGGCGCACACCTCACTCCAGTTCTACTAGTACGACTCTCCTCTGTCCGCCTCTAATAGGCGCAATATTATGTTATGTTGTTATATATTCATTCATGTGTGTTTTTTTTTAAATTATCTATCAGGCATCATATTGCGAATGTTCTTAGGTAATGAGTAAAGTTAAATTTTTTTTTGCAATAATTCGCTAGTACCGCACTGGCGGATAACTGGCGGATTATCACGAAATAAAAGAGCTAAAATCATTTTGTAATAATCCCGAAGTGCGGTACCCGATAGAATACATTTTGTATAGGTAGAATACATATTGTGTAGGTATTATTAATTGTACCAAGTGTTATATGGTGGAAATTCATTGCTAATACATTAAGCTCAAGTTATTTCGAAATAATACGCGTTAGCGGTGTGTTATAGAATCAAATATTGCTTATCTTGAAGTGCATATTGCGGCGAGGCGTGTCTTTAATAGAAAAAAAGCTGTAAGAAATAATATTTAAATTTATGCGAACAATAAGTTTACTTAAAAATATGCGACTGTATCAGGGACAGGTTCAGTGAGGAGGAAATGAACAAATCACGATTTATGATCATACATAAAAAGTTCTTTGTGAACTGAAATTGCAATGATAAATAAAATGACGGGATTTTATAGTGCATTTTCTTCCATACGCCTAAAGGTCGTCACAGATGGACCTATAATACATTTATATATTATAGCAAGGCGTATTAAGATACACTACAATATATTTTATAAAGTAACGAATAGCGCCTTTGACTGCCTCGTTGGTCGTATTGGTTGCAAGTGCGACTGCCGAACGGGAGGTCTTGGGTTCCATTTCCGGGTCGGGCACTACCAAATTTTCAAATTTAGATTTTTTAGTAGTGGCTCAGAATCTGGATATGTGCTCGGTATATGGCAATAATCTCACCACCTATTCAATCGTGGGACTTAAAAGTAACTGGTGAAAAGTGGGAATGTTCTACATTCATCTGCCTACCTCTTCGGGGATTACAGGCTTGACGTTGCTTTTTTACCTATTTTTTCGTTTTCAAAATATATGAAATATTTATACGCAGATAACGTTTTTGGTAGATGGCAGTAATTGTAATATATATTACACCACAATATATCAATATACATTATACAATCGTCTGACACCACCTTTACAATCGTACAGAATCATGACAGTACGCAGCATGCAAATATATTTATTTGCGATTACTGCGTTTTCCTACACTTTTATAATCTCGCAAACAATGGAGTTGACAGTTAACCTCTACGATATTCGTATATATTGCTCGCGTATATAGATTATATATTACTTATGTGCATATAAGGAAACTCGTATAACAATGAGTAACATTTAAAATGAAGCATTTGCTTCAATAAATATTGCTGTAAAAAAGTTTATAGTAATAAGAAAGTTAAAATAAAGTTAAGTATAAAGTACTCACAACTTAATTTATTCATATTTAGTATATTTTATTTGTTATTTAATTTACTATAAAGCCATTGGCAATTTTATACGTTTCAAAATTTACGATTCAATTAATCGTTAGTCTGATGTTATAAATGTTTGATTTTTGTGGTCGTAATGTCTTTGTCCAATGTCAACTTTTGCCCGATGGCTATGAATGAACTATCGAAACATAATAATATCTCTGGATAACATCACAGGGTATTATTACGTTGTGCGTGGCACTTCAATATACAACGTAAGAGATGTATGGTCGGTTAGGTAAGTAACCGGTGTTGGAATGAAATGAGGTACATAGTTTGAGGAACTATTTGACCTCATGTATACCTACGTCTTCCAAAGGAAGACGGAAGGAAGGTTATGGGAAAAGGTTGCATCCACACTAATCGGATTCGCGAATCCAGCTTTCCTACTTGTATGGTCTTTTCATGACTACTATGTGGAATTTACCTTTGTTTTCGTAGCTGGGAGTTTATGGAATACCTGTACCAAATTTTTCTTTTTTAAATCCTTTACCTAATTGTTCCTTCTCGGTTCTACCTATGGTGGTAATATGCCCATTTTGTCTACTCGAAAATCTCTAGCGGGTCGTTTTTCACAGCCACTTCTTTGGTAGGTATTGCATATGCAATACTTACCAAAGTTCAAAATTACGAAACTTACAAAGTGACATCGTTTGCTGTAAAAAATGAAAAATAAAAATATTTATTAGTCGCCCTTAATTACGAGTACTTAAAGCAACTAACTATCTTTACAGCGAATTCGGCGTATACTTTATTACTATACCTACACTAAAAGACATATAAACCTAATGTAAGTGGTAAAGTTCGTACATTTAAAATGAACCAAATTACGTGTAATATTCATAGGTGTGGTCGATAAGAAGCCGTCCGTGTGTGCGCCATTTTTATGCGATTGTTTAAAAAGATAATAGCAGTAAAAGTTTAAAATGACAATAGTATAGCATTAAGAAAACCACTAAAGCTTATGATCTAATGGTTAGAGAACTGACGTTGATATTCCTTTAATAACTAGATTTTGATACGTGCATCCTTGTATGACTAAAGATTTGACGCTTTTGTGGTTACATTTGACATTTCTATACCCGGCCTCGAATAGTAGTAAAATCGTTGACGAAGCATGATAATATGTAGTGAATTGCAAATTTTGTTCCTTTGTTTATCTACTAACTAGAGGTCGTCCGCGGCTCAGCCTGCGTGGATCATTCAAAGACCAAATATTATCTACATGAACTGTACTTAGTGATGAAATAATTTATTTTGATAAG
>DWFO01005682.1:0-10365 GCA_018246595.1 Mimoniades nurscia nurscia
CCACTATGGAATAGGTGGTGAGCCTATTGCCATGCATCGGGCACATATCCAGACTCCGAACCACTACTAGAAAATCTGAATTAGAAAATATTGTAGTGTTCGACCCGGGAATCGAAACCGGGGCTTCCCGATCGGCAGTCGCATTTGCAACCAACACGACCAACGAGGCAGTCACCCTTAAGCCCGGTACTTCAGCAGGATCTCAAGGTAGGAAAACTAAAATTGTGATGGCAGTTTAATACCGTTTTAAAATTGTTTTACCTGAAAATACATCATCATAATGAGCATATAGTAATAGTAGTCCACGACTGGACATAGGTCTCCTCTAAGGACTTATGCCCATAATGTTCACGCTGGGCATGTGGGTTGGGGATCGCAGGGCACTGCTTCTCGCACAGCATACACTGCTGCCCACAGGCGGCCAGGGCATGTATTTTGAACTGGATTTTTTTGAACAGGTGTCTGTAGATCTTGTATCTAGACCGGTGTTAGATATAATAAAACAAGCCAAGAAAATTGACAATATCTTTGTCTCTCTGTTTATACCTGATCTGCGCAATTTTGTGTCGATAAGTATTGTGCATATAATATGGTCTTACGGAATGCAATCTCACTACGGCAAGATAAATTTCCTCCAAGGCTCCTAGCTCTATATCCAGCTGACCTGTGTATGTTTATTTAATATGGTCAATATTGAAAACAGGAATGACTATATTTTATTAGTAAGTTGTGAACCAGATTAATCAAAGTTGTGATATTGTTTGAAAACTGAAATTGAATCCCTTACCACTATTTATATAAATTGTACTTACGTCATTAAGCTTTTTCCATCTCTTCATAGTTGAGGCTGGTTTAAAAAGGATATAAACGTAACATCACGCCTATATTCCACGAAGCGGTAGGTAGAGGAGTGTAAAGCTTCACCAGTTACGTTTACAACCCAACCTGGACTAGAGGGTAAGGAAATTGCCATAATCGAGACTCGGAGCCAGTATTACAGATTCTAAGTTACAAAACTCCGATAGTACCCTACCCAGGATTTTGACTATTTCCTATCTATAAAATGTGATAATTTTAATTAATTTTAATATCTGATAATTCATATTATGGATCTAGAACTTTACTTTAAATATTTCAAAGAAATGTTGAATCATGTATCTTCCCATGGCATAACCAATAACGTTACGACTTTAACTTCAGTCCATTTATCTTTTGGTTCTATAATATGTTAGTATAGTTACTTAGCTTTGAACTGTACGAATCTATCCTGTTATAGATAGCTTAAGTCAATGTTCAATCTTTGTAAAGTATAAAAAACATACCCATACACGTAAGTGTACATTCTCATAACAGAAGTGACAACTACGAAGTCCCTACCATGTTCTCTGACGATCACGTTGCACGAAAGTGTTGGAGCCAACCTTTGGTCGGAGCCATTAATTTTCCATTATCGTAAAAAGCTCATGAGAGGCGCAACGCGTCATCTACGTCGTGTCTCACAACAGTTATCTGTCGTAAAGCGAGCGATAATGTCGCTAAATTGCCACCTCATGTAGGTACTGTTTCCATGGACTTCCGAGTTTTTTTTATTTATTTAGAAATAGGTTCGCGTTTTTCTGCTATCCCACATGACTGAAAGCGAGATGCAGCCCAAGATGTAGTTGGATTTATCGAAATGATAGACGGAATATAACAGAAGTATAAAAATAATAGATGAATTGTAAAAGAAGCTCTACCATTTGCTAATACTCTCTGCGATAAATATTTTAATTATCCTACTAAATTATTTTTCTTACATATGTAAGTAATGTATATTGCTCTGTACCTATTAATTACTTTTTATATAGGCTATGTTCAACTAGTCTTTTTAAGCCTTTTGAAAAAATAAAATATTAATAAAATTAATCTGAAAAAATTTATCGGAATGTCTCCTACAATGGAAACACATCGTGATACACTTTGCGTACGCAGTGCGCAGTTGGCGTGCGACGTTAACTTTATGGTGACTTTAAACGCGTTATATTTGCATTTGCTAACTAAAACATTTTTATCTATTCACTTAGTGGATTATTGTCGGTTTTCTCACGGTATTTTTTTACCGCTAACAATATGATCAATCTTCATTTTATCTTATCTGTTCATCCATCTTTAAAATGTCTTACTGAATTGCACGCCTACATATGTTATACTTATACCATGTTATGATATTTACATGAAATTAGTTACGTAAATATAACCTTTAGTTAAGTTAGGTAGAAAATATTATAAGATATTCTATAGGTACAATACCGTTCATCTTAAAATTTTAAAAGTACGTATACTTAAAATTACTAGTCTTAAAGAGTCTGCTGTCTGTCTTTGTCTATAGTAGGTACCGCTTACCTAATGCTAGGCCTAGCGTTAGTTCTAGACCAAAAAAGCATACCTAATAAACAAATGTTTGATTTGGCAAGCCTACTTTACAGCGCTCAAAATTCTCTTTCTCACCCATTTTATTATCTTCCTGTTATTTTTCTCTTTTAAACTGGGCGCTAACTTTAACTTTAAGCCGCTCTTATAACCAATATCAATTCAGCAAACATCTTATAAATGAAAATAACTAATATTACATTACCTTAAAATCCTATGTATCATTATAATTTACATAATTATGCTTAATATTTTGGTACAAAAAACATTAAGAAAGAAATGTAGTCTGAAAACATCAGAACGTCAACTATTAGGATTTTAAACCTAACTACAAGATATTCTGGTACCTTAAAGGTGACGACTTACTACTGAATATACCTGTTAAGCAAGAGCGGAAAATTGTCACTACAAGCGATAATATTGCTTAACCATATTTAATAACGCTTTTTCGTGAGTATCGAAGCATTTAGATACGTAGGTACCTATGTATTCTGTATTTCAAAATCAAATATTAACACAATTCACATTTCATTCTAAGTTATAAATACCTATATATACCTAATTGATTTGGTCGAGTTTGTACGGATATTAAGAGCAGAGAAAACTATCTAGTGTATAATAATTAGGTCTAATTAGCTAGGTCACACAATATCGTAGGTATAGTATAATAGACTTCCTTCTAAAAGTCTTCTAGAATTCCTGAATCCTCTGGAACATAGTCTGAGGGAATACGCACTATAATTATGTTCTTGTTCCTTTGAATATTTACGTTTTTATGACAATCATCAGTTATTGTCGCCAGTGGCCACGATGGCGAACACTTAAGCGTATGGTTAACCATACCTAATTCATCATGATTAATAATAGCTCACATGTTATTTATAGTGGTGGTTAACCAACGCGTTGTCAACATTAAACGATTTCCACAAACAAAGGTTCATTAAGAGATCTGGAAGGTCGATTACAATTAATCAAATAAAGAGGTCATTAAGCGCGCGTAAGCCGGTAACAGCGCATAGTACTAACCCCTTAGAATTGCCACCGAAAAAACAGCTCCCGGCCGGTCGGACCAGTTCCGAGCTTCGCAGAATCCTCCGCAGACGGGAAAAGGAGAAAAAAGCAAATTGCTATTAACTGCCGGCCGCGGGAATGTCGTCAAGGCTTTCAACTCGCACGCACTTGCAACTCCTACACAGTCTGCGTGCTCTACTGAAACACCTCCGCTGCGTTGCATTCGCGTCGCAACTTTCGGTTGTAAATAGCTTTTTGGCCTCTTAATCGATCTAAATACTGAAAGGTCTATCTAAGTTTGAACATTATTACTCACTAATTTCCATACATTACTCATACTGGAGTTAGTTAATGGTTAATATTAGGATAGTACCTAGCTATTTATTGTATTACCACCATGTGTAATTTGTATAAGTATAAATATTGTACATAATATACTTGTTATTGTACATAGTAATATCGCGTTATATAGGTAATGACTGCTCTTGTTCTTGAAGAGTTTAAAAAAAGATAGAAGACTTACTTATTTGCTTTTCTACCTACGATCCATCAAATTTATTAATATTCAAGATACAAAATTTTGAAAATAATTAATATTGGTATGTATCTATATATTTCAACACCTCTACTTTACAACAAGTGTAACGCGGTCTTTATATTTGATAAGGTGATAATTGTAGCTTTTATTTGATAGCATTAAACACCGCGATATAGGCAATCATCTTCTTCTTCTTCTTCTTTCGACCCTTTTATCGTTCCACTGCTGGAACATGGGTCTCCTCTCAGAGTGGGAGGGGTAAGGCCATAGTCTGCCACGCTGGCCAAGTGCGGGTTGGCAGACTTCACACGCCTCAGAGAATTTATTTTTATTATTTTTATTTTTATGAACTCTAAGATGTGCAGGTTATAGGCAATCATCGTGTGGGAACATTTGACATATATTAGAATTAAAGGCATGTATTGAAAGTTCATTACCAGGAGAAAGATTATCGAAGAATTTATGGCAATGAAGAGTGATCGAAATCATTCTTGAAATACCTACCACGCAATTAAATAGCTTTGCTCTAACTGTTTGTTTATTAACGATTTAAGAATTACCGCCTCTAGTTGTTAGTGATGTAGCTGATCTTAAGGGGCCAATAACAACGTAAAAATGTAGTTTTTATGTTGTTATTGGCCAATATGAAAGTGTCTATAACCTTATAATGGTTCTATTTCAGCTGCAGTAAAAACAAAAACGTACTAAAAATACAATAATTGCGGTCGAAACAAAACGCACAAAACACTTCAATGGCCTGAGTTTTTATGTTTTTTTTGTCACCCGCGGCTTAATGCAAAGATAATTATCACCTCGGAAGGGCCGCATAAAAAGTGATGGCAAGATGTATGGCACTTTTTACGAGGAGATTCGGCCGAAGAAGTGAATTTATTTTTACGACGACAACCATATTTGGCTCCTCGGCTGCGGCAAAAATGGCCATGATTAAACTGGAATTTATGTCAGGGCTTTATCTATATGACTACTGTAGAAATACCATAGTGCAAGCGGTCTGCACATGATTTTAATTAATACGCATTGTAAAATATTTTTCGTAGTATTTCTATCGAAATCTTATTTCAACAATTTTTTCCTTCTTTTCCCTACCCCATTTGAGTTTAATGAAGGTAGACATAAAAAAGTGGACACTTGAGCGGCGTTGACTTGTCAACATTTGCGTAGGATACATTTGTTCAAAGTTTAGAACCTTCTTGCAAGGTTCCATTGACCAGTTTTCGACCTTTGAATTGAATTTGGGTTACCAATATCAATTATCACTTCACTGAAATCTGAGGAAAATTCTTAACACTTATGTTATTCCTAATAACAATTCTAAAGATCTGCCGGTCAGACTTCGTACATATCTCATTTAGTTCACAAGCAATTGTCATCAGATTATCGGTATCCATTTTCTGTTTATATAAACGTAACATCATGTTTATAACACGCTAAGAGATAGACTCACCACCTATTCCATAGTGAGACGTAAAGGTAAGTGTTAAACGCGGTAGTGTTCTACATTCCTCTGTGTATTACAGGCGTAATGTTGCGTTATACAAATGTACCTACCTATATCATGGTCTTTACCCCGCGTGCAGGCTTTAGATTAAAAGCGCTAATTTCACCTCCTAAAGGTTAGAAAGCGTCAAGGTAGGTGTTCATATAAATGGGAGCCTCTCATGGAGGCTGTGGTAGGGTGGGTCGCGAATGAAGTGCGAACGTACAGTTCTCGTGGCCCACCCGTAATGCCAGAGTGGCACACCGTCAGGTTTTTAGTGGGTAGTCTGGGCCTCAAACAGGAGTCCCACATACCCATCGAGCTCTCCCGGGGTTCGATGGGATGCGTAAATGCATTTTCCTGACGTAAACAAAAAAAAAAGGTAGGTACATATAACTATTTAATTTATTTATATAGATTACTTTATACAGTGTCAGTGTCAAAAAATTATAATATTCATTGTGTTCAAATATGTATATATATTTTTTTTTGTGTTTGATTTATGGAACACGAACTTTGCTATATTACTTCTCAAATAAATAAAACATATTTTATCGAATTCCTCTTTGAACTATAAAACTGTTCAGTTCGTATCACATAAAGCTAGGATTTTTCATTTTATGTTAAATCGTTGCAAATGCTGCCTGTATATTAAGAACAATACGAAAAACAAAACCCATGAAAAAATTTGCATTTTTTCTTTTTCAAATACATAAATGCTCACAAAATCAGCAAAATGAATTTAAACCTTATTAACTTAATCTGTCGTTTCTCTGTATTCCAAAGATTTCTTCAATAATTCAACAAACTAATACAGAATAGAATTGCATATATTCAGAATAGAATGTTAGGTATATAGTAGTTTTATTTCTTGGCGTTAACTACTAACAAATCATAGTTAAACCTCACATTAACCGAGTCGTCGTCGTCATTATTCTCCTGTTCCAGCAGCCCCATGTCGCGCAGGATGTTCATATAGTCTTCGAGGAACGCGTCGCTGCACTCCTTCGGCAAATTGAATGGATTTATAGCTGTTACGGCCTCTGAAATATGTTAATGCAAATATTTTATCTAATTCATAGTGATTAAAAGGAAGTAGCCAGTTATGTAGACGTAGCGAATTCAGTAAAAAAACCTACATTTCAAGATTAAATTTTATTTTGTTACATCGTCGAATCGACCAGTGCCGGTCAGTGTGGTAGATTATGGCTTTAACCCGTATTGTAGACACAAAAGACACGTGTTCAACAGCGGATAATGATATAAGGGTTCAAGATGGTGATGTTAGCTACGACGATGGTGCTTATGATGATAAAGACTTGCTTCCTAGATATCATACAACTCTACGTAATTTTTATATTCCATTTTTAATACTTGCGTATTCTACACAAATAAATTAAGCCTTAACACAATTTTCCCTGTAGTGTTATAAAAACGAACAACGTGATCCACTGCTCGGAGTCACTCTAGATGACTAGGAATATATGTATCTACATATATTCCTAGTCATCAGTCATAAATGTGAGTATATTGAAGTGTTAGTAGAGTCGTAGAGGTTTCCGCAATGCTGTGCGGGTATGGAGTAGTGTGTGCGGGTGTGCAGAATGTTTTGGCATTCGGAGTTCTTGGCCTATCATGTAACGGCCCTGGCGCCACTGTAATAATACATATGCAATGACATTATTGAATGTGAACTTACTTTTTACTGCTGTGAGACTGTGGTAGACGTAAGTCATATGTTTAGTTTTGACCGAGACGTTTTTAAATCCGATCTTCTCCAACATCCTCTTGACTTCCTTCTCCGGCTCCTACAAATTTTTTAAATCAAGATATATTACAATGTCACATTTGGGATCCATACACGTACCTACACATATATCTAAATAGTATCATACCTTCATAATCACATACAAAGGTACAAAAAAATCTATGTTGAACCCTTGTGCAAATTAAAGGATACATCGGATACAAGGATAATACGATAGAACGACTTGTCAGTCGTAGAGGCTACGATCACAAGCAGTTCTACGTTGTTACAGTTGAATGTTCAATTTGTTTTACGTTTATGTTTAAAGTATTTGCGCTTTTGGTATCAAATTATATGTTGCACTAATGTGTAATTGTGTGAGGTATTTTATTTTAATTGATCGTTTCTAATGATAACTTACCAGGGATTTGTGGTATGGCGATATGTAGCGGTTTACGTCATTAAGCCAATAACGCCATGTATCGGTTCGCGCTAGTTTCAGGTACACGTCGTATATCGGCATATGTGCAAGAAACACAAGGAGGCAATCGCCGTCTTCGGCTAAAAGGTCGTAGATGTTTGTGAAAGCGTGCCTGGAAATATATTGTAACAATAAAAGATATACAGTAGAACCTCTTTAAGTCGAACCTTGATAAGTCGAAAACCTCCATAACTCGAAAAAATGTTTTGTTTCTTGCCCTTCAAACCCTTCCATTACTCAAACTCTCAAATCTCTATTATTCGAAATATTCAGTGAGTCCCTGCAAGCCATTTCGGTACATATTTTCCCTCTATAAGTCGCAAAATTTAATTGGACCTCAGTATTTTAAAAAATGCCAATGTATTATTTTATAACTTTTACAACTCAACGGACTTTAAACATTTGCCGTCATTGTAAGTACACTATTGTTTGTTAGAAAACAATTTGGGAGTATACAATAAATTTATTTACCATTAAAGGAACTTATGACTCACTTTAACACGTGCTTGCTTTTTTATTTTTGTATCGTAAGGATATCTTTATTTAAAATAATAATTCTGATGGTTAATAATAAATTAACATATGTTTGTTACCTTTGTAACTTGAATTTTTATTTATTTCACCTCTCTAACTCAAAATTAGTAAGAATAAATACCTCAACCTCTTTACGTCAAATCAAAATCCGCCTAAGTCGAAAACCTCTATAAGTCAAAAACTTTATATAGGTTCTATTGTATTATTATTTAGAGCAAAACTGATTAAGACATATTTATAATCTTAGTGAAATGTGAATATGTTCATATGTTACTTATTGACTCCGACTGCTTGTAATAAGTTTTTTTTACATAGGTTTCCGTATAAATATAACACGCGGTTTGTGCAAAATTATCTGTAAGTTTACCTACATTTTTATATAATGATTTTTTTTAAATCATTTTTCTGAACAAAATGTAATCGCAGTTAATACGTTCAAATTAGTGTTGCGGTGGTCTAAAAGACAAAATATTGTCGCAGGCCTGGTTCGAAATAATACGTTCAAGTTGAAACAAAAAAAAAACGCTTTACCATTAATTGTAATAGATATATCTCTTAGCCTGTACTGACATACTTTTAAAATATTTATTTATAATGATTTCCTGTTATATATGTAGTATAAACATACAGTTCACATATAGGTATTTGGGAAGACAGAGCCAAAAATCACTGAATACAGCAGAGAGATAATATATTTGGTTTTTTAATATTAATTTCCTGTTAAAAAGGAAAATCTATTCAATATACAACGATAGAGTATTAATTGTGAAGTTTTTTTTAATCTAATGTAATAAGATCAGATCAAAGATAATTAAAAAAAAGTACTTACTCTTGTTGATTGACCCAGTGTAGAACGTAGAAGGAGAATGCGTGATCAAAGCTATTTCTCATCGAATCTGGCAAATTTCCCTCTATGTCCAGAACCATAAATTTTGTATCAGCAGTGGCGTGATTTAGGGTTGCGAATTTAACCATTTCCGGGCTGACGTCGCAACCGACGATTATTTTGTAATTGGCCGGTATAAATTTTTTCAACATATTGGCGGTAACACTGCCGTCTCCACATCCTATGTCTATGATCCTATCGCCACCGTTTTTCCAATTGATGGCGGACGCAAACTCTTGTAGGCACATGCCGGTGTCATTCTTCTGCATGGAATTATTGTTATGGTACAGTTCGGGATCGTTCATGGTACTAGTTGAATTTTCGAAATATAAAAATTTCGTTGTTTGTATGGAACGGATGCGCGTGCGCGGGTCGTTGTGATCGACGCGGTTTCAGTGCGCGGTCTCGACAGGAACGGTGCTCGTATGTATTTATATGTGCCACTGTGTGACGTCGTTGGCTACAGTGGCAAAACGGAACCAGAAAACCGAGGCTTCACTTTGATTTTTTATGTATCTCAATACGAACAACTGAAAATATTCACACACACGTTATAGGCACATGAATTTATAACACGATTGTTGAGTTTAATGCTGGGTGCACACCCATTCTTATACATATACACTCATATTCCGCTTATGTATTAAATTTGTTATAATTTGTTATTGAAACTTTTCTTTAATTTGTTATAGCGATGCATATGGAGCTATATTATAAAATAATAATAATAATTAGGTAGTGTAGATTAATTTTTCTTTTCTGCGTCGCACAATAATATAAATAAAATATGTGTATTAAGAACATAAACAATTAAAGTTACTATTTGTCTAACGTAACGTACATATTAGCATTTATATTACGTGACGTAAAATATTAATAAGTAATAACTTTATTCAATTATTTAACATCGATATACATACATGGGTATATTCTCTAATATTAATGTTTATTTGACTTTTATTTGCCCTAATAATTAGGAAATTTGAAAATTATATTTTACACCTTTTAAAGATGTTTGGATGCTTTTCATGTGCCAGTTAAATGAACAGTATTGAAGGAATTTAAATCAAACGATGATACAATTTACCTGACTTTTCAACTTTTTTTTGAAATTTTTATTTAATTTGACTGCCTCGTTGGTCGTGGTCGACGGGACAGGACGGGAGGTCCTGCGTTCGATTCCTGGGTCGGGCACTACTAAATTTTCTAATTTAGATTTTCTAGTAGTGGCTCGGAGTCTGGATAAGTGCCCGGTATATGG
>DWFO01005683.1:0-10364 GCA_018246595.1 Mimoniades nurscia nurscia
TGGTAGTTTCATCTTGACGTACAAAAAGTGTTGTAATGAACCAATTTTGAATAAATGATATTTGAATTTGAATTTATTTGAATTTGAATTTGAATATAATATGATTTATGACAATGTTATTTAAATTTCACAGTAAAATAAGACTGTAATTGAGGATTGAAACAGTTCTTCAATAATTTATATTACTTTAACCATTACCATATTTCATATCATTATCATTACATCGTCACGCCATGTCCCTTGCAGACTATACAGGGTGCCGAATATTGCTATAAAATATCTTACGATTCAAATTACTCCGACTTTTTTCCTGACTGTAATATAGACCACGTAGGTTCAAAATTAAACATTAACAAAATATGAAATAAGTTTAAGACCATGGCATACAAGATTATAATACCAGGAACAAAACGCGCGCGCTGTCATTATTATTTAATCTTCTAAAAGCACGAAGAGCTTTTATTTACTCTACGAACCGTATACTTACAGAGTAACCATCGCGAAAACATGTACCCTTAGGATTTCTTCACGGCGAATCAACAGGTTATAGCAGGATTCACACCCCGGAAACTTTCTAAACAATTTTCTATCTTATCCTCAACAGTTAAAGTCTAAATTACAACACGCACTCCACCGAGAGTTAAATCGTCTATGAAACGACCTGTGGATTTCTTACACGATGTCAGATAACCTATCGCGAACTTTGTGAGGGCAAATGATCTCCGTTTAGAATTATTATCATCAATATTATTTTATTGTTCACATGAGCTCCGAAATGGTGCTCCGATAACTCAGCACTGCGATAAGCAGACTACTTCTACAACGAACACATCGTATTCACTGACAGTCTCATTTATCGTATTCTCGCGTGAGCAATGAAACGCTGAAACGGTGGTGACGTCACGGGAGCTGATATCAAACTAGCCAGAAACGCGTGCCACGCTCCCTCTGTCCTTACTTGCAGAGATATTCCGCAATCTTTCGCTTCTTCTCTTGATTTATTTCGAACATTAATTAATTATCGAATTAAAGTCATCGCCTTGAGGGCTAGCTATATTCTTGTTTCCTCCCAGATACTAAAGACCTGACTACAGATACTTTAAGATACTGAGGCAAAATATTAAGCACCAACTGAAAGTAAACGGTAAAATATGGTATTTTCATGACGTAGGCTTAGAAATAATGACCGTAACGAGGCGAGAGATAAAATATATTAACATTTTCGTAATAATATTATAAACGAGTGCCCGGTATATGGCAATAGGCTCACCACCTATTCCATACTAGGATTTAAAAGTAACTGGTGAAACGTGGGAGTATTCTACAATCCTCTGCCTACCTCTTCGGGGATTACAGGCGTGATGTTACTTTAATATTGTAAACGAATTAGCGAAGTTTAATGATCTCTCTATGTTATTTTTCGTAAATGTGACGTAAATATCTTTAATAAAGCGGAACAATGTGTTAAGTATAATAGCACATAATATTTCCTTGATTATTGCTCCGTAAAAATTGCTGAATCACGCTGCCCGATTGATCCCGTATTCCTGTGACAGGAGCGTATCGTGAAAGTACTGTATGAGAGAGAGAAACGACAACAGTCACAGAGAGAGAGAAAACAAAAGGCAATTTCATTCAAGATCAGCAATCTTGTTCTCGGAGTATTAACTTACGTTGTAATAATCAATCACTCCCTTTTTATCCCCGCCGTCTTACCCATATAAACTCAAATCAGAGTAAAGGAGTATCTAGTATTCGATAGTATATTTCCTTTTTGCTTACTATTGCAGAATGACGTTGAAAGTCTCGCGAGCGCTCCAGTTTCGCAGACAATGCCCCAATTTATATCCAACTCACTTACTGAACTCTATAGAGACGGGCGAGCGAGTGAGGCGAATAAAGTACCTATATCTATCTCTATTCGCATCACTATTCGTTAATCTTTTAGAAAGAATTATTTGTTTTTTACAGCCACAAGCAATTAAAGTTGGAAGTATACACACATCATTGGCCCGTCTCAGTCTATTAATGGACAAAGGCCTTCTTATAGGGCTTTTAACCATGCTGGGCTTGCGAGCTGCGGATCGTAGGAAATTATGCGCTGATAACAAATTCTGCTTTACTTAGCACAGCTTCGCTATGGATGTGTCATTTCGCTACAGCAAACTAATAGCTTTAATATTACAAGAAAATAGTTTCTTGACATTAATGGATGAAAATTCCAAATTACTTAACACTATTAATATCAGAATCTATATATTATCTTTGAAACTGGCAAACGCGAGGATAGCAACAAAAGGCTGGTTAGATCGATGGAAGGACATTGTGTTCGCTACACATATTATTTCGTATCGGAAGAGAACTTAAAAAGCGTCCACAAAGCCAATTACATTAAAACATTCTGCCGGGACAAAGGGCGCGAGAACAATGCCTGCAAGAAGCCCGCGATATGTCTTTCAATGCTTTTAACTTTCCACTGATGGCGCGGAGGGAAAATGGTGACGGCGCGCGACAAATGCGCCCCGTAGTGATGTGACGAGCTTTCTAGTTTCAACCGCGCTTTTTAATGTCGTATTAGTTCGGTATAAGTTATAATAGCTTACAGATAGATGAGTTAGAAGTGTAGGGTTTCCTACACTTCTAACTATGTACATGTATACATTACATGTAATTATTACATGTATACTATGTATATGTATGTGTATACATGTATGAAAAAGCATAGGATATCTGTATGGATAAAGATTACTCTTCTGTCTACTTTTTACTATTACTAATTACATTCAATCACTACAAATTAGTACAAATTTTATTCATTTTAACGGATTACATGTAAACACATATTTCTAAGCCTTAGATATACTCGAATATGGGAAAACAATACCTAGTGTAAGAACAACTTAGTTATATAAATTAATTCGACAAGTAAATCCGGGCGAAAAGCGTCGTTTACTAATATGACGCACTCACCGTTGCTTTAGGCATACAAAAAAATACTTCATAAGGTGTTCCAAAGGCTTTCTTCGGAGCCCAGGCCAAGCTCACGTGCCCGCAATGCGCCACGCTGTACCACTGTTGAGACTCTGGTGACGGGCTGATCCCGGCATAACGCAGCCTACCTAGGCATATTAAAGGCCCTTGCTACCACTTAGCATCAAAAAGAAACCCGTGGGACCTATAGTTCTCCAGATTGTTTTCAAAGTCGTGTGAATTGTACCAATTTACACTGGGTATGAAGGTTCCGACCATGGTGACATAGACGCACGTATGGGGCGACAAAATTTTATCAAACATCAACGTGACCTATATTTTTTTATATATGATTAAAAATATCATCATAAATATAATCAAAACATACCTGTGCCCAATTATTGTTTTTTTCTTATTTTGAATATGTTATCTTTATTAATAAGGTTTAAATATGTTAACCATCCAATATGGTTAACATAATAAAAACGTAGATATAGAGATTGGTGGCAGAAGAACGTCACTAATAAATAAGTGAGACGTAACCAATGGGGTATCACGGCTTGGTGGCACCACAAACTCATTTTATAAATCGCCCGTCCGCTCGCCCGGAACCACGCGTTAACTCACCCTCTGGAATACCCCCTTTCACCACACCATAAAGCCAAACGTCAGCTATACGAAGCCAGTGAACAAGAGATCCATTACGAAAATCTAATCACAAAATGTATTATATTAAAAATGATAATAGTTACTCGGCAACGGTTCAACTTGACGATGTACAACAACAACGTTATGATTATCGTATCGAATATACAGTCCGTGAAGCTGAACGAAGCACCGTATTATTCCGTTCTATAAACGAGGTCCTCTCCCGTGGACCACTCGCTTAATAGACAGTATCAAGCCGAAGATCTTAAGTAAATCAAATCGCCCCATGAATGGCGAATGAACCCGGGGCTTTTCACGGAGTTTTCCGCTGATGGCTATCACAATAGTAGGGGATCAAGAGAAACTTATCTCGGAGGAGGTCGCAAAAATGTTTCTTAATGCTTATTTAAGGAGCTCCCATTTGATGTTATCGACCTGCCGAAGACTCGCCTTCATTATATCCGCGTAAAGTGTCGTCTAGACTGGTATAATCCACTTCGGTACACTAAATCCTGTCTAATAAAACTTTGTACAATATATCTCCCTCGTATCCTTACTAGATTATCCTTAGAATTTACTAAGAGTAGTGAAAATAATTTATTGGTCGTAGATTAAAAAGTTGATACCGTTAGACTACAAATGGATTCGCCGTCGCACAGAAACGCAACATTTTTACAAGGCTTCGTATTTATATGTTTATGGTTCCTTGGCGTTTAATAAACCGCGAATATAAAAACCGGTACGCCGAGGGTTGTGCGCGCAATCTGCGAAAGAGAAGTGAAACCACGCCGAAACCCCTTTCAGTTACGCGAAACGCCTTTACTATGGGCTTTGAAAAACAACAATAACCCTCACCATACGTATGTATGAGGATACGTAATATACTTTAAAAGTACTGCGGCCACAGACCGATGAATGTCGACGAGGTCCACAATTTATTTGTACCTAAAATTGCTGTAAACAAAGTATTTGTTTTAAATTATGCATGTAATATAATTTTCTTCTAATGACATTACATCAATATTTCATTGATTTTGAGGATTACTTTTTTGTAAAACAAATTGAAATTTACATAACGTAACATCACGCCTGTTATCCCCTAAGAGGTAGGCAGAGGAATGTAGAACACTCCCCCGTTTCACCAGTTACGTTTACGTCCCACTATGGAATAGGTGGTGAGCCTATTGCCATACACCGGACACATTTCCATACTCCGAGCCACTACTGGGAAATCTAAATTAAAGAAATTTAGTAGTGCCCGGACCCGGGAATCGAACCCAGAACCTCCTGTTCGGCAGTCGCACTGGCAACCAACACGACCACGAGGCAGTGACCTTCACCACTATCAAAATTTATTCTGTTATTTTCGAATGTAATATTTTTTATCACATTTTTATTAATATATTGACCGTAACAAAAATCAGAATGATTACAAAATGTATAGGTACAAATATATAATGGCAGTAAAAGAACATGGCAATACGTAAAAACCCATCTGTCCATTCCGACTAGCTAATACAAATAACTGAATAACTTCAGCGGTGATGTACGAAGCCGTCGTGCTGAAACGTCCATTAGTGTCAATAAAAACTTTACGACGTCCGTCCGAAGTGCTGCCAGCGGTCCCATGCACTGAGTGAGTCGTTGCTCTTAGTGGCACTGTCGCTAACATTTGACACTACTATGAGCAGTCCAACTTATTAGTAGTTGCACGAGTTATTATACAGCTTTATATACTCGTAATTTTATTCAAAAAGAGTATACGTGAAGTACAACTATTATTATAAAGTGATGCCAAAAATTTTACGGGGTAGACAGAGAGCACCAAGTGTCATATATTTGTATCATTATAGTACTGTTGCACTTCTATGTTTATAAAGTAACAAATCTCTTCCGTATAAGTTAGCCACAGATAAATCACAGTCCAATGAATATTATCTTCGGAAATTAACATAATCGTAGGAATTTTTGTACATCGAAAATGTTACATAAAAATATTACCCAAATATATTCGGAATGGTTTTATTTGTAGCAAGCTGTAAGGAATTAAACGAGTTGCTGAAACTTGTCGGTGTGAACAACCCGATATGAGCTGGTGTCGGTGTGTTGAAAAGTCGTTAGAGAAGCAGAAGTTATGACGTCGGTCGTCCGAAGTATCACCAATAGTTTCATGTACAGGGTGATTTAAGTAATGACTAGCGGTTGTATCATTATGACGTACAAAAAGTGTTCTAATGAACCAATTTTGAATAAATGACATTTTAATTTGAATTTTAATTTGACTTGTTTAGTTCGGGTGGTATAATGTCATAGACATTTACTAAATAAAATCATATTAAAAACGTGTATGAAACTATATTTGAATTAGGAAACTGCAGTTGAACTCCGGAACTGCCTGCCAGCTTCCATTGTTCCCGATGCGTATAACCTGGAATTTTTCATGACAAGAGTGAATAGTTGAATTCAAGACAAGCGTGTTACATCCTAGCCCGCATCCCGCTTTCCATCAGGTGAGATAGCAGTCAAACGAAATCATGGGCTCTGGCAATAGTGCTAAATAAAAAAAAGTTTAGTGATGCTCTTGTAACTTTTTAAATGTTTGATATTCTCCGCGTTACCTTCGTT
This sequence comes from Mimoniades nurscia nurscia, assembly GCA_018246595.1. Classification (NCBI taxonomy): domain Eukaryota; kingdom Metazoa; phylum Arthropoda; class Insecta; order Lepidoptera; family Hesperiidae; genus Mimoniades; species Mimoniades nurscia. The sequence continues at coordinate 6,244 of DWFO01005683.1, forward strand.
TAAAGCTATTGATGTTTGCTTTATCATTGTACAAAAATACATTACATAAAAATTGAGGTAATAAATTGTTGCCGTTATAATATTTATATAAATGTTAATAACCCTAATTTGTATCCTTACCTCTGTAATTACTACGAAACCTTTCGTCGTTTTTTTACTATATTAGGAATTGATTAATCAAAATGTTTAGAGTAGGACTCGTCTTTATTCGCGAACAATGTATCTTTGTACCAATTTTCAACAAGATCGAATTAGGGATGCAAACATAACACCCGTCTAAGCGCCACTTTTATAATATTTCCGTATTATAGTCTAATGTACCAAGAGTGCCGATAAATGTCCATTACTGGCTATAAAAATTACATAGCTAATGTAATTTTTTTTATTCCAAATTATATAACTGTTATTAAGAAAAGTTGCCTTTTTTAATAGCTGTTTAACGAATTATTAATTTGGTTATAACGTGACCTTACTAAAACCAGTTAGTAGGTAATAAGGCCGAACCATAGTCATTCCACAGCTGGTTATAGGGTTCCCCTGAGGAATTATGCCTATAATCACCGCGCTGGGCATGCGGGTCAGGGATCCCAGAGCACAGCTTCTTGCACCGCCTTCGCCACTGCCCACAGGTGGTCCAGGCGCCATACCGCGACTTGGCAGCGCCGGGTTTAGTCGTCTCTTACGACACTCTGTATTCCTTCATGGGATCCTGAGGTGTATTCTTATTCCGCCCTGAAACGAGAATGGCCAAACAGTCGTCAATAATACTTCAACTATTTTTTCAATAAAGTAAGCGTTTGGTTTTATTCATGACAACCGTTCATCAACAGGTATAAAAACAGTTTCGTTATTTGACAAATATACTCGTATCGTGGTACAGCTACAATATATCCATTAGCAGCGATAAAAACTTTACGATGTGTGTATGGTCTGGTTAACAACAGCAAGTCCTGAAACATGACTTAATCTTTCATCACGAAGCACGGAACAATGGAGAGACAGTCGTGTCTCAACAGTTACTCTCATTGTCCAACGCTACAAATATTTATTATGCTCGTCTGTTTAAAATATCTGGGCTATGATGCTGTCGGGTCTCGCGACCTGGAGAGAAGAATGGGTTATTATTTATTATACACTATAAATTAATAACAAAAAGCTAATCGAGTATATAAAATGTTAAGAGTTTCAATTCGGAATAATCTACGCGATGGGCCGCCATTTCGAGCGAAGAGCTAAATACAATTTTGGTTTAGTCTTTCAACTTGCTTTCCTAAATGTAACTGCTGCAGATTTTTTTTATTTTTAGCCCATTCTAGATTACCATAAAGAAGTATTTTCGATCGAAAAATTTTATTTTATTTTAAGCTTACTCAAAATATTTCGTTCATATATAGTCGTAAGACCTCCTTTATCTATGAACGAAATCCTTTAATGTCAACCATTTTATTCTATCAGCCAAAATTTCAACAGATGCTTAGTAAATAATAATATGCTGCCAACCCATTTTATATATCGCCTTGAGTACTTTAAGCTGGCGAGTTTACCGAACAGAACAGTGGTCGCCCAGCACATACATACATAAATCAAGCGGCGGACGTCACGCGGCTAATGGACCTATAATAATCAGCGCTCTCTTTATTTTGAAAGCCGGGATATCGTGTAAAGATGTGCTTTATGGATTCGTAAGTGGCCACTCCCCAGCTCCGTGGGAACATAAATCCATTTCTTGTACAGGTCCTTTGAGGTTAATTGTACTCACCCTTGCTCTATAAAACTTACTGGTGACTAAAGCTTGATATCGATATCGTTAATTATATTGAGGTTTTGATGTACGTATGCGCGTTTACATGTAATACCTCAATATATTACATGGTAATTAGTATTTTATTCAGATTGTTCAGATTTTACTGTAATTGTTGGTAAGATTTATTGTCTTCTAGTATCAGCTTTACTTAAAAGCGAAATGCAAAGAATATCTCATAAAAAGTCATTATAAACATAACCTAAGAAAAAGAAACGTATATTTTTTAAAAGTATCTCTTCACCCTCGGATGTTGTGTTATGAAACATAGAATACTATGTAAAGCACATTCCTGATGAAGGTCGGAGTGGTCAATGCAGTCCAGGGGGTGTATCACTCGTCCGCTCTCGCTTTCAGTACAAATACATTAATTATTCAAATATCTGCCGGGAATCGATCCCGACCTAAAACAAATCTTTGATTTATTACATCGCTATGTATATTGTGTTCAATCGCGTTGTCTTCGAAGTAAGATAAGGGTCTAGCGTGGGATATTGTATATGTACTCGAATATATATATATGTACATATCTATCATTCCATGAAGCTCTATTCAAATTGTCTTGAGTTCTAGACCCAAGGCATTGGAATCAAAAATAAATATTTGCTGATTGTGGACGCCTCCTAGTTGTTCTGCAAACCCACTTTGTTTACCATTCCGTTTCGCTACCCACGTTTCTTGAATATTCCTAGAATTTTTCTCTTTGTATTATTTGGAATTTTATTTTTCGACAATTATTAAATTTTGAATATTTTAGTGTCGGTGTTCTCATCCCTTTTGCTTATATTGAGCTTTAACTTCGGCTAATATTAAAAACATCTAAGAGCCCTTTCACACCTACCGTAGTCCCATATAGACTGTGGTAGCGTTATGCAGATGTCAACCTGGTAAAAAGAATTTAGATGAAGATACTTTTCTTGGCTTTGACATTTGAAAGGAAATTATTAATTTTGGAAACTTATAACACAACATTAGAGTTTTGGTGACGAATTGTACATAACTAACAACTTTATTTTCAATATAACCGTAATTTATACTTAAATCTATAAATTTGAAAATACCAAAATAAGAGTACGGGTTGCTTTACCTCCGTTTTCGTAGGTGTGCGCTCTCATGTGGCTGATGTAGCCAATCTTCTTCGAGAAGATTCTCGCACACTGCGGGCATGTGAGCACACCGTTATTATAGTTGCTATAACTATAGTGATAAGGTGATTTGTTAGGTCAATTTATAGAAATGTTTATGGTCTTCTCGAATGATTAAAGAATATGAGAAATATTGTGCCTTTACATACACGTATCGAGACGTTAAAACAACTGGTGTACCTCAACGCGACATATGAATGACATTGTCGCGGCATATGCGATGTGCATATATGCTTATCGAAAGGTCGAGATATCGAGATATGGGAATGTGTAAGGGCTCTCTTTTCGCTGTTTTCTATGTCCACTGAGGGACTTATGTATTAATACTGGTCGACAGGTTGATATATAAGTATTCTATTCCTTGAAATTAGCTTAGAACACTAAAATAATAATAATATGGACATATTAAATTCATATTACAATTTGTGGTTTTCCTATACGACCGAATTGTATGTTAGTCACTAATAGGTCGTGGTAGATAAAGATAAAAGCCTCCTTGAATGCAATGTAGTCTTTTATCTCAACGAGGTTTTATTAGAATAAGTGGCTCTAAACATTTACGGCACTTATGTCACAAGCTATTCCGATACATAGCGTATAAAATGGAGATGCACTAAGCTTAGCCCGGAATGGCCTATTAAAGTAGCGTACCGTTAATATCGCAATCTGGCCCTGAATCTTCAACGTAAGATGATTGTTTTTTTTATTTCTTAATTATTTTCTTAGTAGAAATAAATAAAATCGATAATGTAAATTAAATTATTGATGAATATAATTCTTTTTGAACGAAAATAAACCTGACTGCCTCGTTGAGTGGTTGTCAGAGTGATTGCTGGAAGACAGGTTCTAGAGGTGATCCCAGGGTAGGTTATTATAGGGTTTTTCTATCTCGAACTATTCAGTATTCGCTGGGAGTCTGGATTTGTGATCGGTGTATTGTAATAAGCTCATCCGTAATTCCACCGTCAGACGTATAACGTAACGTAAGGAGCATGCTTTAGGCTTAATTTATTTGGCCAATCCATCCATAACCAAAACCGACTCCAGGCGCCCTAGAAAAATCGTTAAACTTTGAAAAATTTCAATATTTTTTAATAATCTAAGACTGCCTCGTTGGTCGTGTTGGTTGCGAGTGCGACTGCCGAACGGGAGGTCCTGGGTTCGATTCCCGGGTC
>DWFO01005684.1:0-10363 GCA_018246595.1 Mimoniades nurscia nurscia
CCATATACCGGGCACTTATCCAGACTCCGAGCCACTACTAGAAAATCTAAATTAGAAAATTTAGTAGTGCCTGACCCAGGAATCGAAACCAGGACCTCCCGTTCGGCAGTCACACTCGCAACCAACACGACCAACGAGGCAGTAAAATGATTTGTGTACAGTATATGGCAATGTACAAGTATGTACAATGTATACAGTGTACAGTATATGATATATAGCAATAAGTTCATAAATATAACTGTGTAAAAGTGTGAGTGTACTTTACCACTCTGTGTACTTCTTTGGGGATATATAGGTGTGTGGTTATGTTTTGTTGCTATACAGCAGATGGCACAACATGACTCACTTTAGTCCCGCTTTTCACCAGTTGGATTCTATGTCCTGCATTGGAACAAGTGGTGAGCCTAATGTCATACACCAGGCACAAATCAAGCCTGCAAGTTACGACTCGAAATTTCAATTTACTGAGTAGTCACTAATTTTTCAGTGATGCATGGAATAGAACCCCTATTGAACTATTATGATTCTTTTCTGTTTCAATCAAAAACCTCCATCCGTTTATCTCATGCATAGTCTCTGGATAGTAATTTTTTTTATTTCATATCACAAAACAAAATATTGCCCCATCATAGGTTGTTGCATAATATGAATTCTATTTATATCCTATAAGCACTTGCATTATCCAGTTTTCAGAAGTAGGTACCTATAAATTTAAAAAGTGCTAATCATAACTAGAAACTTCGAGTTGTGTACATATATGTAAAATGATGGAATGAATTTTTAGTAGTTTCTACAACATTCGACATATTGGCGGTCTTTGGACTTAATGGAATAATCCTACACTTAATGGACAAATCTTGAACGCGATGTTTCTAGAAAAGCATTCCAGAACATTCATACATGAATAAAAACGAGGCGTTTTCGGCTGCAAGGGCAGTTTTTGCGTTTCGTTTTTGCGATACCACGAATTAACATGCACAATACAAGTATCAGAGTGAATTAAGTGTATCTTTTGGGAAGTAATTAATTAATAGATTGTGTTCCTGCTACTTTTAATTGGCATACAAATCCCGGCTCATAACAATATCTTGGGGTATCTTCCCACACGGCCATTTGATGCTAAAGTAAGCTGCAAGAGAACTGTTTTTATGATAACCAGGCGACCGATAAACTACGTACATACATATAAATGTATACATAAGTAGAATTTTTTTTAAAATTACTTTTACACCAAGACAGAACAAATACTTGTGCTTATCACACAAATATTTAGTCTGGGTGGGAGCCAAACTCACCACCCCCGGTGTTATGAATATTCAGGGAGTACAACTTCTGAGCTGAATCCTTCTAAGGCTGAGGAACACCTCATCATCATTAATCATCGTAGCCAAATTAGCAGTTAGTTGTTTCATTTACACCTAATTTTATATCATTTTCATTAATATCCATCTTCTCATATGCCAGCATCTGGTACTTACCTCTCTGGTCAATGTGTCTTGAATTTATCATATTCTATATTTACCATACATCTATCATTGTGTTCATTTGGGGGAAGTAGAGATGTAATTAGAGACATTTGTAATTTTGCACTCACAAGTAACATTCAAGATAAGCAAATGTTTCTTGGAATTATTGAAACACATACACAAAGATTAAAAGTGCTTGCTTGCTGCTATTATTAATCTCTTTTATATGCTTCGCCATACATTTTGTATGTATGTAGTTCATAGGTTACCAAAGATGTGTATTATTTATGTATGATAATGATATACAGGTATTTCTCTCAGTGAATAGTAATAACACCTGTTTTAATTGTTTTTTGCCCCAATGTGTGTAATAGAATAGACTGTATTGCATTGGGTGTTGGGTATGTGAGAAAAATAGCACTTTTGTGATAAAAGTCTTGATTACTAGGCGCAACCATACAAAACATCGATATCCATACGCACTGCGCTGAAGATCGGCAAAGTGGGCGTGATGCTGGTGGGCTGGGGTGGCAACAATGGGACCACCTTCACAGCAGCCGTTCTCGCGAACAAGCATCAGCTCAGCTGGAACACGAAGACCGGCGTGAAAACCGCCAATTGGTGAGCTACACGATTATAACGTATTGTATAATTTGCGTTAACTCAAGCTATCGTCAATATAGGCTGTAGTCGGCAACTGTATGGATGGGCTTTCTCTAGTTTGATTTAAGTTTATAAATTGCCCAGACAAGGCAGTAACAACGACATCTTCTTGTGCTCATATATCGTGGGTATTAACCGATCGAGATTTGAGAATGGAACTTGGGAAGCTTGTGGTCATTATCCAGGTACGCCGATTTTGCTTTTGCAGTGTTAAGTACACCTAGTAGCATTGTGAAGTTATGCCAGAGGTCATGGCATATCCAAAGACGAACTGCATTCTACTCAGTATGAAGCTTAGGTTGCTACTGGGTCGCGGTCAAGTGATCCTCATTTTGTCACATTAAATTTGCCTTTTTCTCAATTCTGTTCACCACCTGCCGCGTTCTGTTAGTGAACTTTCTTCTCTCAGGTACGGGTCCATCACACAAGCGTCGACAGTTCGTCTCGGTATGGACGAAAAAGGGAACGATGTGTTTGTGCCAATGTCTGCCCTCCTGCCCATGGTGGATCCCAATGAAATAGGTAATTTAATTTCAGCTCATCTTTTTTTTTCTTTATTAAGTCTATTCAGTTGTCTTCATTGTTGTCTTGCAACTAATTTTTATATCTTTAAGTAAAGTAACCCAGTTTAAATTAGACCAATGTAGAATAAAAATTTTATTTCGTTTTCGTTGCACGGTTTTAATCTTTTTTTTCTAGAAATTTCTACTCGTTCATATCAAATTTCTACGGCAAAATGTTATCTGATTGCAATTAACCATGACTAATATAACTGTACATACAATAAACTTATTTAATATGGAATTAATTAAATTGATCTAAAAGAATTATAGCAACCCATTTAATTATAATTAAATAAATGATGTTGCACTTGCTTCTGTATCTAAAAGGTGTCTGTCAACAATAAAGATACCACCCTTATATTTGTATACTATGTATAAGTTGAGACTGAGTTAAAAGAAAGGTTTTGAAAGACATTTACCAAAAGTAAGATACTAGAAATGTTAATAAAATAGTTTGGATTACAGTGTACTTTTTAAAATTACTGGCTGTAAAAATACTGTGATTAAAATATTGCAAGTGTATGTGTGTGCATCTGAGTTCTTTACAATGTTAGATACAGTGTTGCTGAGCACATAAGAATTGATAATATATTTCAGTGGAAATATTCCTTTACAATATAATATGCAACATGTTAGCTTATCCATTACCTGCATGTATGCGAATCAGGTACCAGATTTACATAATGTTAGCATAAGACAATGTAGTCCAATCCACGTGTATCATTGAAGGACGCTGGTTTAGTACTTCATGAAATGCTCTTCTGTATATCTACTCCACGGTACTCTACACTGGATACTTTTCATATTAACATTGTAACTCAAATGCTCGCAAAGTCACTTATGTACATATATATTTTGGAAAAGAAAATGCTGGAAAGTTGTGATAACTATTGACGTATATGAGAATCGTAAAAAAAAACAACATCAAGTAAACTTAACATAACGTAAAAAAACAATACTTAACATCAAGCATACTTTTCCCCGAAGGGTCAGGCGGAGGAGTAAACACAAAACAAAAAAACACAAAGTTTACTTTTTTTGTAGAATTTTTTATTGTATCATCTTATAGAGTAGAATATTACATGAGTTTTAATTAGGGTTTAAACGTCTAAAATGAGTTTGCTCTGTGGTCATAATTCACATACATAGAAAACCGCTGAAAACTTTCGCTGTCGGAGCCACTGAGAGACATTCAAGGTCAATAGGAATATTCCAATGAACCATGCTAGGTACTTTGTGAGGCAATTAACAGATCATGCTGTATACGTTAAATCACCTATTACCATAACATCACATGCTGTATAATCACGATGCGAGTAAAACGCGACGATACATTATGTATGTACATACGTAGCCTATATCTAGTATAGCATGACCTTCAACTCAACTGATCGATATTAATAAGTATACCTTTATATACTGGATAGCTTAGTATAATTTATATTGGTGTTTCCATGATCAAGAAGTAACACGTTTTTGGCTAACAAACGTTGGTCACGCCATGATCAACCAACGTGCTCTTTTTATGGTGTGTTATGTTTGTCTTATGTTACTTCTGTGCTCGGACTGCCTTGTAGCTCATGTTGGTTGTAAGTGCCACTGCCGATTGAGACGACACGGGTTCGAATTTCGGATCGGTCACTATTGGATTTGTCTAACTTAGATTTTTTAGTAGCGGCTTGGAGTCTGGATATGTGTCCGGTGTATGGCAATTTCTCACTATCTATTACATAGTCGGACGTAAACGTGTATGGTGAAACGTGGATACTCTGCCTAACTATTGTGTTACTTCTGTGGTGTGTCTCTGTGTCTGTTGTTTTTGTATATCCATGTTAAGTAACTTTTATGTTATACTAATCATGGTAATGTATATCTACACATTAGTGATTAGCTAAATCGACAATAAAAACGCAAAACGTATAACGAAGAAAGAATCACCTGTCCAATTCACCGTTTGTCTCTCGTAGCGATCGACGGCTGGGATATCAGCCCCCTCAATCTGGCCGAGTCCATGGAGCGTGCTCAGGTACTGGAGTACACCCTCCAGGAGCAGATTAAGGGGGAGATGGCCGAGATGAAACCTCGCCCCGGCATCTACGATGCTGACTTCATTGCCGCTAACCAGGTAAGTTCCATGCTCTTTGATAAGTTTAAACAGTCTCGATTTAACGGCAAACATTTTGGCACAGTAAGTATACAAAATTAAATTTTTGCAATATACCAAAGAATCCCTGGGATTGTCACCTTTTCTTCGCATTTCCTGCTGCTTTAGTGTCTATTTATTTTTCTCTATTACTGTTGCAATTATTTCCTCATTGCATCGATAATTATTATGCTACTGTTCAAATTTTTTTGGCCTACTTACGATGTGTGTTACATTATAACGTTTCGCAATAAAAAGTATACGTTTTACAAGCGAATTGCGTTTCATAGGTATTTATTGCTAAGAAACGATAGATTTGCGATGGGAATATGTATTTCTATTTATTTCGGAAAATTTTTTTTGAAATCGTAAGAGTCATGGTGAGATGCGACGACTCAGGTTAAATGACTCCATGTATTTTTAATTGTTCTTATATTAATCCCCCACGCAATAGAGAGGTTACAGTGCTATGTTTACGGTCGTTACATTTCATTTAAAAAAGTTGTTTTGTCTAAGAAAATATAGCTCTTTTCGCAATAAGGCCGCCTATTGTTCTTGTTCAACTCAATTTCTGCTATTTTATTTCTTTGGTATGCAATAAAGTGTATTGTATTCTATTGTAAATTGTTAATTATTTTTATTAACATTGGAGCTCGTGGAGTTTACGAGAAGCATGCGGCTTACCCGCGCGTCCGCGTAATTGATTTTGTCAATGCTTTTTGTCAATGCTGACAACACATATCGCTGTCAGGAAATGCTGGGAAATTTCCAGACTACATATTTCCGGGCGCGGTGAATAATATTCCCAGTGTGTAATTCCATTATGGTTGTTAAAGACATCGTGCGTGATGCATGCTCGTACATTCAATCGAATGTTCTAGACTTACGTATTGTAGTATACGGACTATTAGTGGTATGTTTTGTTGATGAATGAATAAAAAGGGGCACTTGATAATACTAGGTACGCGAAAGTAACTCCATAGGTCTGTTATGATTTCACAGTAGAAATGCTAAACGGATTTTGATGAAACGTTTACATAGATATATGTAGATTGTATTAGCGAGAGAGTTTAAATAGGTAAAACTGTTTCTTAGGGCGTTTCTTTGTTTTCGTAGGGCGGAAAAGGAGAGTTTTTTTTATAAATGGAGGTCCTAAAAAGATGTGATATGAGGTATAATTGATTAAATAAGATTATTTAAGATTAAATAAGATTATAAATTATTAATTAAGATGTGATGTTAGGAGGTATAAATGATTAAATGAATAACTTCCTAATTTTATAATCTAGTCTAGCAATACCAATTGGATTGCAGCTAGTTTTATATAATAATACTATGCTGATACCCGCGACTTTGTCTGCGTTGTTTATGATATTAACGATAGCTACATATATTAGGTGTGCTAAAACAAGACTTGAAAAATATACTTTGCTAATTTTAAAAATATACTAAAAATTGTATGGCAATAGGCTCACCACCTATTCCATCGTGGGACTTAAAAAGTAACTGGTGAAACGTGGGAGTGTTCTACATTCCCCTGCCTACCTCTTCTGGGATTACAGGCGTGAAGTTACTTTTTAAAAATTGTACGTTTAAAAAAATTGGGAAATTGTATATTAATTTAAAATACGTTCTTAAAGATAGCGACTGTCTTACAAGTAAAATTAAAAGTATTCTATTGAATTTTAGCGTGTTGAGTGCACGACCGGGTGGACGTCTAGCATCTTATTTACATGGACAATAGTAATAGGACCATTCGTTGTTCGTGATGGTTGCAAGGGCGACCGCCGATCGGGAGGTCCTGGTTTCAATTCCCGAGTCGGGCATTACGAAATTTTTCAATTTAGATTATCTAGTAGTGGTTCGAAGTCTGGACATGTGACCGGTGTATCACATTAGACTCACCACCTTAATCCATACATTCCTCTGCCTACCTCTTCGGGGATTACAGGTGTGATGTTACATTGTTACCTAATACATAGTAACACTGATGATAAATTCAAATTATCATCCGTAGTACAGAAGTAAGAAACATGCTTTGTTTGAAGGAGAGTTTTGGTGCTTGTGTCTTTTGGCGCGATCGTGTTTTATTAGAATAATAAAAATATCGTTTAAGAATTTTAATAATCCTTTTTTTGCCTTCGAAATTCTAATTGCCAATCCTGTTTAAGACATATATTACACGAAACATTTGTGACAACACAAGAGAGCATTACATTAATCCCGATTTTGTTACATACATAGTTTCTATAACATTATGGTTATTGCTTTTACATTTTTATTATATTGCGCTATCAGTAAATTCGCAGATTGAATGCAACTTTTACGCATTTCACACACACTTGCACACACCAACTTATATTCCTTTGTTCAGCAATATTGAACCGTATCGGTTGTGGAATCACATGTTACTTAGGTGTGGTATTTGCGTGGACCGCAAAAGATGTTTTGCAGTAGTATTGTATAGGTCTGCTTAGATTATTATTTTTATTAGCAACATGTTCTGTGTTCGACGTCTATGTTTTCATGGCAAGTGTAAATAGAATTTCTCCAGGAACTCGTGTTCACCCGCTGCCATGTAACAATAATACGAATTGTTTCACGTTTAAATGTTTAAATAAATGTATAAACGTTTAAATAATGCCCGTGAAGGCTGTAGGATTTTTAATTAGCATTTCCTCAACTCAATTTGAGATTACAATGACAGTTCCCGCCGTCCAATCGGGAATGCCACAATGAAATTCAATCCTTATGGCCCATTGGTACTCGACTCGTATAAACTCAATACCCATTTAGTTTGTATTCGAGTAGCGAACAGGTCTACTGGATGTTAAAAATTGACATGTGGCTACCTCCTGATAGGTACGGGAGAGGTGCTTTTCATAATCGCTATTTTCTCGCCCACCCTGCCTGTCTTAGCCACCACCATCGGCATTGGAATCAAGATTTGTGCGGGACGTCGTGCTAATATTAGTGAAAATGCAAAATCAGGGTTATGAAACTCTTTTATATACACTACAATATTTATATATGTAAATATACCTTATCTTGCATTCATTTGTCCATAACTTAAAAGAGCTGTATATTAAATTTTTCAAATAGTGTGCGCTTCTATGAAATGGAAGTTAAGCCTCACACCTGTACTATATACGGTATAAAGTTACGTTACTGTTTTTTAAAGCGGAGAACCAGGTAATAAAATCGTAGAGACAGACGCGAACGGAACTTTATCAAAAGCTCCCTCCCTCCGCGCCCCTGGACGGCTAGTTAAGTCATAGAAGCTTCGAGAATAATACTTTGCGCTGTTGTAAATGGATGCACATTTTTTGATTTCAAATTTTTATCATAGAAATGCTGTGAATAATTACTATACACGACTGCACCTTTGCGGAAATACAGGCTTGATGTTACTCGCATGTTATTAATGTTTTTCATAGGAAATAACTAGGCTACCACCTACTACAGGAAAAATCTTCAAAACTAGCAACGAATTGACCCCTTTTCTGATGTTGAAATTATTCATAGGTGACTGTGACCACTTACTATCAGATGGCTCGTTTGACTGTTTGTCAAGCTACATATATAAAAAAATACTGTTCACACATTTTGCATATCAATAAATTAATTCCTCAATTAATAAAGTCGTAATAATTCTAATATGGTTTATATTTTACCTTGCACATTTATATGCCGAGTTTTTGTAGCTTTTTGCAAAGAAACCTGTCACGCGGTTTTTTAGTGTCACAAGACGCACAGACAATTTCTGATCGGAATAAGGTTTGAGATTCCGCTGTTTTTAAGTGCTTCACCGAGAGCCGTATATTATGTAACTAAATACACATTTCGCTAGGTTATAGAGGCACTGAATTTGAATATTGATGTTTAAAGAAGGCCATTACTATGACTTTTATACGTAGGTAAATTAAACTGATGAGTTTCTGCGCATTCATGGACTGACACCCTGTTGTTCGGCGAGGAGGTCTGTGTTCAGCAGTGAAGTGATAAAGAACGTTGATGATGATCATCATGATGACCATGGTGGTGGGGGTAGCCTATATACGGCAACGTATGTCTTGACTATTTTTACAGTAAACTGATTAAAGGCATATTATGATGTACTAAACCTTCTATTTTTTGCTGTCCTCTGTCTTTTTGTTGTACGAATGACGAGACATTTTAATTGTTTTCACATAGATTATGTATTACAATTTGACAATTTCACATTGTAGTCAAGCTTACATACGGTAATGTTACAATGTAATGTTGCAGCTAAATCAGGAACTGATACGCCGGCCGTTAAGCATTTCTCTGTAGCGTCGTCGTTGTTTACAAAACACGTGCCAGCAGATATATCTCCGGTTACATTGGAAATATTCCGCTCGTTGGCTACTTGCTACCGTTGTACCGTTGTGTTTTAAAAACAATGTATTGTTCCATTTTCAAACGGGCGGTAGTTGCGATCGTAAAGGTAATGTGATATTCCGAGTAATTCCAGAATGTTCGATTTAAATTCTAATTGAACACCACTGTCTGTTGAATTTTACGTTTCTGTTATGTAATTCGATTTGATACCCTTGTATGTAATTGGTGTTATTGAAGCCTGATTGTCGAGCCGAAGGGTATGTGTGGGTTCGAGTCTCGGGATGAATATTTTTATGCTGGACTCAAAAGTTTTTTGTTTTGGGATAACAATATTTCCATACATGTGTGCATTTACATGTTATCTTCATTATCAGCCGGTTATAGTCCAAGCTTTCAGTGAGAAATGTATGCCCATTATTCCCACACTTCAACTAGATTTCAAACATAATTACGACAACATGTGAGTTATCAAAATAATTTATTATATTTAATTTATTTTTCCTCTCGATAGGCATTCCTAAGCGTTGGCAAGGATCACCACATCAGTAGGAATGTGGGAAGTGTCGTATCATAGATCAGAAACTATTGCGACGTTCTAATCAAATGCCAATTCTGTCAACTCTGTTGGGTAGAAACTGTAATTGGTGTAGCGTTGGTGGCATCGTACTCGATTTCTATCAGTGTGTTCTTTAGCCATCGACGCCTGAATATAACGCAATTATTATCTTTCTTGTAGATTACCTATGATTTGATTCGTCCCATTATATTGGCAACGCGTTTTTTCAGCTATGTCGGCAACATGAGACGTTCTTAATTGAAAATTTTAAAACAAGCATAATGTTTTTTAAAGAATACTTTAAAGGCATTTTTTTTCCATTGACTTTATCTCTATGGACAAAATCTTGGTCTAAAGTTTTATACGTACTGACCTACGTAAAATTGATTCCAGTGATCTAAGAATGAAATTATTTTAAGGATTTTTACTATTGTTATTATATTTTGATACTTATTAAACACTAACATAATATTGTGCCCGGTGTATGGCAATAGGCTCATCACCTGTTCCATAGTGGGACGTAAACGTAACCGGTGAAACGTTGGAGTGTTCTACATTCCTCTGCCTACCGCTTCGGGGATTACAGGCCTGATGTTACTTTTTTTCACTA
>DWFO01005685.1:0-10362 GCA_018246595.1 Mimoniades nurscia nurscia
ACTCCGGGAGACCGGGTTCAAATCCTAGCGCGCACCTCTTAAAAATGTGCGTTTTAAGTTTAAATATCACTTGCTATGTTCTCTAAGGCATGTGAAGTCTGCCAACCCGCACTTGGCCAGCGTGGCAGACTGTGGCCTTAACGCTCTCATTCTGAGGGGAGACACATGTTCCAACAGTGGAACGATAAAAGGGTCGAATAAACAAAACTGAAAAAGAAATCTTAAAGAATCTCACAACAAAATATAGAACAAAATCTGCTTATTGATAACCACTGATGTATAGCCACACGAGGAACACCTCGATTGTGAGAATGCAATGTAAAGAATCGTTACATATATTTTGCCAATGATAGACGATCGTCTCACGAGTTCCAAGAACATCTTAAATAAACATAAGCAATGTGCGAGATCCGTCAAAGTGTACGAGAAATTTGATATCTCATTTGTGTTGACAGCCGTATTGCATAGGTATGGTGAATGTTATAACAACTGTTAAGCTTTAGTTTATATTTTAATTAATCATTCTCAGTGACGTATATTTTACTAAATTCTTATAAGATGCAAATAAATACAAAAAAAAATTGTGTGTGTTTGCAAACACAATATTGCAATCCATATTCGGTACCTAACGCTTCTTCTGGAACGTTTTGCGCTTTTCAAATCTCTTGGTTGATTCCAATGTAGACAACATTTAACTGCATGGACAAATACCATTTGCATGACTCCGCACTGCGGCAATTCAAATAATTATTCTTCATTATAAGGAACGCCTCTCTAGAGAAAATGCTACCGCCAACCGGGGTATACTTAACCACTTAAGTCTTACTTAGTGCTATAGAATTGGTATTGAGATTAAAACAGTTTTTAATTCTTTTGAACATTTCACTTGGACGCCTTGTTCACTTGAGTGCCTTGTTGGTCGTGTTGGTTGCAAGTGCGACTGTCGAAAGGGAGGTCCTGGGTTCGATTCCCCCGGGTCGGGCACTACTAAATTTTTTAGTAATGGCTCGGAATCTGGATATGTGCCCGGTATATGGCAATAGGCTCACCATCTATTACATCGTGGGACTTAAAAGTAACTGGTGAAACGTGGGAGTGTTCTACATTCCTCTGCCTACCACTTCGGGGATTACAGGCGTGATGTTACTTCAATTTATTAAATAATCAATTCTAATGCAATGTTGATGGTTTCATTGTGGAACTGAAATTTAGACAACTCACTTTCCAACGGGTCCAGCCTTGAATCTAGGATAGACGACAATTTCGCAGGCAATCCTGGCGAACCTCTCTCGCCTCTATCCCCTTGGGAGCCTAAAAACGATTATAAAATTATTTCATTTAAAAAAATTACCTTTATATGTACAGGTTATGGTGTAAGTGCGTAGAAGTATTTTTAATTATAGCTTGAAGAGAGTTAAAATACCAAACGTATTAATTTGATTATTTTTTACCTCTATCACCCCTTGGTCCTGGCGGGCCGGGGTTACCATCTTTTCCTGGGATACCTATTGGACCTCTCTCCCCTCTCGTACCTTCTGCACCCGTAGTGCCCTATGTATGGAAAAAATCCTATACAACACACCACACAAATAAAATCTACATAAAACAGAGACATTATTGTAATAATATAAAAATATTTACCTAGTCCTTATTTTTATTTATTTATTTCTAAGTTCACCAACGAATTCATTCATTTAAATAGTACACAAAATGCAGTTTGTACAAAGACAATTTCAATAAACGTTCAATCGCTTATTTACTTTTATAATATTATTTTCCATGTACTAAGTAACCCGGCGTCTAGGTAGTAAATAAATGTACGTAACACAGTATGTAACATATCATTCATATTTATATTTATATAATATATAAATCGCGAGTAACTATAGCTACTTAAAGTAGTGCATACCACCTTGACAGTCAAGGATAGGATTCAAAATTAATATGTCTAGTAAATTAACAAGGAAACTATGATATAAATACTAATACTAATATATTTGAATCATTCCCATACATTATCGCCTTTTTGCCCTTTCAATCCCATTTCTCCTTTATCGCCCTTCTTAGCTTTTTCACCCTGTGGACCGGGAGGTCCGGGTGGACCCATTGGTCCCATGTCACCTTTTTGCGGAGGCGGTATCACTTCTTTTGGCTTTTCTGATTCCTGTCAAATTATGGTTTTATATTATTCCCAATACAAGTTTACTAGCCTGTATAACGGAATCAAAAACAGGCAAATATGTATAACAGCAGTTTAACGATAAGCTGTGGTTAGTTAATGCCCTCGCCTCAAGAAATTAATTAATGCAGTATTTTAAAATTATTCTGTTAATTATTCACCACAAATTCGGAAACATTGGCTATAATTTGTTATACAGTAATCCATATAATATACACGAGTACAAACTCTTAGTTGGCACTTGGCTACCGTGGCAGACTATGGCCTTAACCCTCCCACCCTGCGAGGAGACCCATGTTCCAACAGTGGAATGACAAAAACAAAGGGGTCGGAAAAAAATACTCAGTATAAAATGTCACAAATTAACCCGACTTATAATTTCTCTAAAGTGGAAATTTAGAATATAAATAAATGGTTTTCTTTACAGTCGTTATATTTAATCGTTTTATTAATTATTCTAACAAATACCTTACAATCTGCGCCAGGTGGGCCAGGTGGACCAGGTGGTCCAGTCGGCCCTTGGGGCCCTGTAGGACCTGGATCTCCTTGCTTTCCTGGTTCCCCGATGGGACCTATATTTCCATTTTTTCCAGGTTCGCCTGTATCACCCCTTTGACCAGGTTCACCCCTGGTACCATCTTTACCGGGCTCGCCTGGAATTCCTGTTTCACCCTTAAAATAAATGTGAGCAACTTCATATATAAGAAAAAATAAAATAACAATATTATGTTATCCTCCAAACACTTATCCTGTTACTTATACTTAAGAAATTTCACGGACATTATCGTTAATTTAACGCTATGAAAGTAAAAAAATAATCAACGTCTGGAGATGCGTTGGTTTGGAAAAATTTGTCATCTAACATAAGTTTAAGGAAACTTATGTTAAACATGCTGCTACTTACGACGGGCCCCTTGTTTCCTGGCTTCCCCGGCTCCCCTCGAAGACCCGGTTCCCCTGGCAGGCCCCTCAATTCCTTCATTGACTTCAACAAGCCTGTTATTGTCGATACCGAGCACTGACATGACTGTAATAAATAAAATCTATTGAAATGCACTGTCACCAATTTTAATAATCCATTACAGTTCTCTCTACCACATTTCATCTGAAGTTATAACGATGCCAGGTAGATACAAAATTATTTATCAATTACTAGTTCCCTTTCAATGTGTTGTTTTGGTTTATTTTATTTATTCATAGCAGATGAACTCACAAAATAGTACATATATTATATTTCTCTTACTTTAGGAAGTAAGAGAAATATAATATAGTCTAAATATACCTATAGTCACACTCAGTTTTTTAATAATATTATCGTTTTTGCAAAGAAGTTCGTTGTCTGCTTTCAAAACAACATATATTATAAAGTCGTTACTTCAGCAAATAGTAGTAATGATATTATGTAGCTCAACTTACGCCTTGCGGCCCGACCAGGCCAATCGGTCCTATTGGACCCTGCTCTCCTCTAGGGCCAGATAGACCTTCGGGACCTGTTACGGATGCACCGAGTTCTCCCTGTTTAAATAATATAACGTGATTTTATTACAAAGTATGTACGTGTAATTAGCTGAATACTATTATATCTGTCATTATTACTTAGACTGTACCAATGTCTCAATACATCTGTTCGATATATACGATACATGGTCAGCAATCGAACCCAAGTATGCGTGTCCATTTTTGCTAAACGAATTAACGCGATGCTGGTATGTACGTATGTAAAGCTGTTATAGTAAAATAAATTGAACGTAACATCACGCCTATAATTTATGAACAGATAGGCAATGCAGTGTATTACAGTCCCACGTCTCACTACTATGGAATAGATGGTGAGTCTATTGCCATTTACTGAGCACATACATGCATGCATATGTATACAGACTCTGAACCACTAATGGAAAATCTAAGTTATAAATTCCAATAGTGCCCGACCCGGGATTTGAAAACAGGACATTTGATTAGCGATCGCGCTATCAACCAACACGATCAACGAGGCAGTCAATAAAGTCAAGTGAATTATGTATATAAATAAAGAAATACTTTATTAGCACGACTTGAACTTGTCGCCTCCGGAAACTCGTTAATAATTTAATTCGGTTATTGTCTACCTTTTCGCCTTTATCGCCTTTATCGCCTTTTTCCACTTTTTCCACTTTTTCCCCTTTCTCTCCTTTCAGATTATTTTCATTTTCTGCCCGGCTTATTTCAGCTGGAAAATTTTATCAACATAAATTTTTATGTTTCTTATTAGAAAACGGTGATGCGTTTAATTGTAAAACACGAAGTTACACAGCGTAGTTGCGAACTTAAGACAGTTTGTTGCCTCACTGTCGTCAACTTGATTTAAGCTTGGAAACATAATTTTACTAAATGTATTAAGCACGTTATTACAGAAAACATAAGTATGCATGCACATACCTATTGGTGGATAAAGGTCGGGATCTTGTAAAATCTGAAAAATAAATGATTGATTCATTTTAATACAAGACAAAAATAATTGATGCTGCAGAAATAGTGTCTCAGAAAGTAATAAGAAGTAATGTTAATGTGAAATTAAAATAAATGCTATCATGAACGTACAAAACGAAAAAGAAATGTAAAATAATGTGAAAAGGTTTCTTAATTTTCTTTTTTATTTAGGGATAAATTGGGGAATGTTTATAATAATACTCATTGTGTCTTATTATAAACAAACCAGAAACCTATATCAGATGAAATGTAACTGTAGAAAGAAATACGACTAAAATTCAATTAGTACAATGTCATTAAATATCTATGAAATACATCATACGTTCATTTAAAAATAATTACTCCACCTGACATCCTAAGAATAGTTAGAAAAGTTTATACAGCTTAAATAAAATATATTTACAAATAAATGTTGAGTCTCTTTCTGTTTTATATTAATATTGACCATATTTGTTAAGAATTGTTTAAACACAACGATTGTTTGCTACATAAGAACACTTCACAAATTTTCGCAGTCATCATTACACAATATGATCCATAATATACCAACTGGATGGTATGAAAAAACGCACAAACAAGTACATAACAATAATTTGCCCGACAGAATATTTACCCGACAGGAAATTGGAAACCGAATCAAGAAATTTCTCCGCAGCAGATTAGCTAATCATTGTGTTTAAAATTTATCAAATTAGTAAACTGTTTAATGTAAATATTTTAGTTACACATAGCGTAACGTTGCACAAGCATAAGCTTTTATAACAATTAAATGTTACGCGTTTTATATTGCACAGAATATATAACATAATTTATAAAATAAAATAACAAGCAACTAACTAAAGATAAAAATACAAGAATACAGTATGACATTTTCTCATGTTCCAATTTAAATAAATGAAACTAATGGTATTTAACTTGGTAACAATTAACTACTGGTCGTGATTAGAAACAATATTATGATGATTATAGTCTACATTTCTCATGTAGATTAACTGATATAATCAATGGAATAAAATTTAATTGATTTATTTGGCGATTTAAGAAGAACTTTATTTCTCATAATGAATCAACATAATACACTTACTGAGAAATCGTAACATAAGAACAATATTACATAAGAACAACGTTACGTTATATTATGAGTTTACCATCTTGTTACTTAAGTAGCACACAAAATATATGATGTGATTATAATTGATTTATTTTTATTTAATTTATACATACATATTAGAGATATTGGGAGAGAGAAAATGTTATTGACAGATTTTTTTCTTTGGCTCCTAATAGAATACGCATTGCTATGTTAGCAAATATTGCGTATTTAGAGTGAGACACTAAACAACTTTACAGCAATTATGATAGATTTTTCACAATATTTTATAATTTCGTGTTGAGCGTTTCGTTGTGTGTACCTACTCGTATAGTAATTTATTTCAGAACGTGATTTTGCATGTTCGTTTCGCTAAACGTCGAGTAACTGCTGAACCAATCAATATAAAAACAAGTAACATAATGCCGGTATTCCCCGAAGAGGTAGATAAAGAAGTGTAGTGTACTCTCCTTTTTTACCACTTTACTTTTTTTGCTTTTCCGTCCCGCCATGTAGTAGGGAGGTGAACGTATGGCCACACGTACGGCACATATCGAGACTCCGAGTCGCCACTTAAAATTTCAATGGATTTAGAAAAATCTAGTCGTACCTGACCCCGTAAATGAACCCGGGACCTCTCAACCAGCGGTCGCGCTTACAACCAACCGACCAATGAAGCAGTCATCAAACTATATATTAAAAAAAAAAACATAAACGTTTTTATAGAAATATCAATATCAAAATCTTCTGCTGAGTAAGATTAATATTTTCATAAACAATTAAAATAAGCGTCCAACTATTCTAATGCTTAGATGGTAACACTAGTACCAATGATTAAACTAAAAATAATACAAGCAAGAATTTGTTAGTTCAAGATGTTAATAGGAAAAGAATTGTAGATTTCACTTACGCCATCAAGATCTTCTTCTATTTCGTCAGAACTCTATTGGAGAAATATTAACAATTATTACTACTCGTGTAAATTGGTTTATATAAATACATAAAAGATTTTTTAACAATAAATGAAATGGATTTTTGTAGATTCACGATTAAAATAAAGTTCCAAATATTCAGTTTTACAAAATAAATGTTCATCTACTGTCAATATTAATAAAACTATATTATTGTCTGTATCATTTTATAATAATTCTCCAGGAATTTGAAAGCGTTAAATATTGCTTATAAAGTGTACAATATATTACCAGACTAGATTAAATTTATTAAAAAATTCATTTCATTTATTGTCACGGAAACGAAGTGTATGGAATTGTTATGAGTAAAAAGAAATTTAAGTGCAATAGTAAGTTGTTTTTCTACACCGGCAACATCCGTGTTAAGTTGTTTTTCTACATTGGCAACATCGAATATAGCACAATTAGTGAATCGTAGTATGAGAAACGTAAATAATGTACTTACATCTTCCGGTGATAATTCCTAAACAAAAATACAAAATAGTTTAAATATTTTAAAATTAAATAATGTTAAATTATGTAACTGGTTTAAAATTATAGCTCTTCTAGAATTGATCAAACCCACATTTCATTAAATTACATAGCGCTTCACTATAACGTAAACGTAAAAAAACGTAACATCACGCCTGTAACCCCCGAGAGATAGGCAGAGGAATGTAGAGCACTCCCACGTTTCACCAGTTATGTTTACGTCTAACTATGGAATAGGTGGTGAGCCTATTGACGTACACTGAGCTTCACTGCAACGTTTCTCGACGCTTCGTATTGCAACGAATGTGGTTTTGGTCATTTTGTAAACATTGCTAAATAAAAATAATATTATTTTATTACATAAACTTTGTCTATATTATTTGGACACACGTTTATGCAGACATACACACAGACCTTGGTTATAAATATGTATGTATATAAACACATCAACAAAGTCTAGGGATATTTAATATTTCTTTGATTATTAAGAAAACTATAAAGATTTCGCCATAACAATATTTGAACGAATAAAAGATATTTTCATGACCTATAATAAAAAATAAATAAAACAATGCAATTATGCTTTTTTTTACAAAATTTTTAAACTAATTAAGTCATAGAAAATTGCTAAGTAAACAACGGTTTCTTCCGTTAAAATTAATAAATGAAATTGAAATGATTTTTTTTAATTAAATCTGATTATTAGTAATCAGTATAGCCTCTTCTGACATTAATCACGCATCTGCAACGATTGCCCATACATAAAATTAGGGCGTCAATATCTTCCTATGCGGTATGCGGTCCCATGTTCTTTGTAAGTGGTTAAAAAGATCTTCTTCCGTTGTCAAGTGGGGCTAACCATCCCTCATAGCCCTTCTCTGTAACATGTCCCAGAAATGTTCGATTGGATTTAAATCGGGTGACTGAGCAGGCCAATCCAAAACCCGAACATCGTGGTCGCGGAGGGCGGTTGACACTAGCCGCGCCGTATGGGAAAGTGCTTTATCATGCATAAATGTGAAATCCCGTCCCATTTCGATTTGTGCGGGACTATAACAGGTTCAACTACCTCCTCACAGTATTTTTGAGCGGTCATGTTACCTCGTATCCAAACTAGTGAGCTTTGGCCGCCGAGTCGAATTCCTGCCCAAACCATGATTGTACCGCCATGGTATGAATGGATCTCCTGACCTGCCTGGAGACGGCTGGACCTGCCTGGAGTCCTCCAAACGCGTGTACCTACGCCGCGAATCTGGTTGAAACCCAAATGGGGACTCATCAGTGAATAGCACCAATGACCAGTTTTGAGCATTCCATGATAAATGTTCCCGAGCCCACGAAAGTCGGCGTCTTCGATTGCCACGTCGTAGCGCTGGGACTCGGAGCGGTCTTCGAGCATTAAGATCAACTTCATGCAACCTTCTTCGCATAGTTTGGTCTCTAACCAACAGCTAGTAGACCTCCTGGAGCCTTTGCACTAGTTGCGTTGCTGTGACATTGGGTTGTCTTCTAGCGGACATTTGGAGAAAACGATCTCGTAATCGAGTGGTAACACGACGTCTACCCGTGTGCCGTTCCGCCACATCGCCAGTAGAGCGATAACTCAACCACAATCTGTATATAACGTTTTCTAACATGCCCACTGCTCGTAACATTTCATTACGACTTAAGTGACGA
The DNA here is from genome assembly GCA_018246595.1 of Mimoniades nurscia nurscia. NCBI lineage: Eukaryota > Metazoa > Arthropoda > Insecta > Lepidoptera > Hesperiidae > Mimoniades > Mimoniades nurscia. The sequence continues at coordinate 8,858 of DWFO01005685.1, forward strand.
AGCGACATGACAACTAATAGCTCTTACAACTGATTGATGAAAAAAGAAATTTATTTAAACCGTTTTTGTTATTTAAATTTAACTAAAACAATATTCAATTAATTTTCTTGTAAGTGGGTACTACGAATTCTCCCACTATCTTTTGTTTTTCTAGTAGTTTTTATTTTTGTTTTTAAATTTTGAGAATAGAATAATAGAAGTTTCAATCGGTATAAATACTTTTTGTAGAAACTAAGAAGATTTTCAACTTTTAAGCTATTATTGATTTCTGAATAAAATATCCCTAGATATTTTTGATGTGTATACTTTGTGGACAATCAATATTATATAGGTTATAATACATACGTACATACTTTCCTATCATACTTGAAACAGGTTAAAAAAGACATAAAACACATAACAAACGAACTGTGTAGTGCAATATCAACAATTAACAAAGTTTTTTTTTATAAATACATACGTAAGTTTTTAAACAAATAATGTGACATATAAATTCGACAAATGCATTTTTTGCTATGACCTTAATTATTGATCTTAATGTTTGATCGCTATTTTGTGGTCGTAATAAAAATATATATCAGAAAAATCGTATCATGTTCTTATTAATTCATACGATAAACCCTAAATTAGTAATGACTATTTTTATCACGCTTGTTTGTGAGATATTTTAGTGACATAGATAATAAATTTTTCGTTGTTTGAACGTAACAAGATGTTTATTTTTATTAACATAGACTTATTTTATTTATTTCAAGCGAATGAACATAGCGCGAATGCGCACGGTGCGAATGCACGCACACACAAACATTAATTATGTATGAAAACACGTAACATCTCGTCTATAATCCCCGCAGAGGTAGGTAGAGGATTGCAGTACTATCCCGTTTATGATATATGAATAGCCTATGATGATATTATGATTAGGAAATAATGAATGATAACATAAATCATTCCAAGAAATATTGATATGCACGTCATCATCTTGTTACCAGACATTTACAAGAAGCTCCACAAACTGTCAATAATAAAAAAAAGAAAAAACGCTCCACAAACTGTCAATAATAATATTCGAAAATTAAAATTTTTACTTACTGACTTGCAGATACCCGGACGTTCCACAAAATAATTCTTATCATAATCCCAACTTAACATTATGGTCCTTACTAGTCCCTGAAATTAAAAACAAACAATTGTTATTCGTATATTTGTATTACAAAATAATTTAACAGTGCATCGCATAGATATTTACTGTCCTATGTTTACCTATAATAGGTAAAATAGTACAAGGACAATAAACTTTTAATATATTCATTTTTTTAGTAAATAAAATATACAAAATATGAAACGTAACTTCACGCCTATAATCCCCGAAGCGGTAGGCAGAGGAATGTAGAACACTCCCACGTTTCACCGTTTACGTTTACGTCTCACAATAGAATAGGTGGTGAGCCTATTGCCATGCATCGGGCACATATCCAGACTCCGAACCACTACTAGAAAATCTA